>JAJIBD010033477.1:0-87362 GCA_021461705.1 Cryptotis parvus | reverse complement strand
AAAAGAACAGTTAACAGATGTATTGCTTAGCTGACAAAGTTTGCGGATAAGTAATTAGCTTTATATAAATATAAACCAACTATTCTTTTGAAATGCCACATTTATTATCAAATAAGAAACTAAATATTCAGCTTTGCCAGATGATGCAAAGATGTGTTCAACCTGTTGCTGGCCTAACCTTTGATTTTCTTTACTACTGGTCCCTTACATTACAGAGCAAAGAAACAGACCTTGGAGAAATTAATGCAATACTTTTATGTGTGAAGCATTTAAAAATGTCAAGTCCCTGTAGTGGATGTTTTTCAATAATCTTCTTAGTTCAGGAAAGCACGATATACAGGAAAGCACTTAGTACAGGAAAGCATGGATGTTAAGAAAGTACTTTGGACAGTAAGAACCCTTGGCTAAAAATAATAACTCTGCCAATTTCACTTATCCAAAGCCTCACAATGCTTATTTTCTCATCTCCTATTTGTAAAATCTGTTGAACAGTAGTTGCTACCAAATAATATTGGTGATAAGACCACACAAAGAGAAAAACCAGTTCATGGTACATAGTAAGCAATACTCTATGTTGGTGGTGATGCTGATAATGACAGTAGTGATGGCACTGGTAACAAATATTATCAATCAGAGGCAAAGAACTAAATTTTCTTAAGCCTTTCTTAAATCAACCACATCAATCAAACTCAGAGTCACACCACAGGGAGGTTTTACTGTTTTCCCTGAGACACTTATAAAACCCAAGCCCCTCATGGCACTGTCCTGACTCAGATATGCCACAGACAGACTTCGTGAAAAATATTTTATTGTTTTCATTTAAGTTATAAAAGTATCAGAGAAGTTGCTCATCCCACCTGTGATGAATGGGAACTTTTGGGCTTAGATTGGATTTGCTTGGCATCCTCAGAATTACACAGCTTCATAAGGCAGTTTTCATTGTTTTGAGAGGCTAAGTAACACTACAGAAGGACTTAGGGCAACAAAGTGAGCCTCACACAACAAAAAGGAAAACACCTAAAGGAAAACAAATGTGTAGAGGAGATAAATTCATTTCAGGATGGATGTTTACTCAGAAGAAATTACATCCACAGTTCTCTCGGTTGGAGACCAATGGCAAGCTACATACCCCCTGTTTAGCAGTTGAAACCCAGCCAGATCCTGTGGCTTGGCTCTCACAAGCTTTAAATACAGGAACTGACAGAAGAGCACCCAAGTAAGCAAATAATAGGCAAACTGCTTTGGGCTAAGCATAGAGAGAAGACTGAAATTTTTCAATAACAATGAGCTTGAAGAGATTATACAGATAAATGGGTTCAGTTTTTTACTAAGGTAGAAAAGATTCCATTATGTTTTTAAATCTCTAATGGATCATTTAAAACTCCCCTTCTCCCCTCCCACTTCTCCTTCCTCCACTCTCTCCTGCTCTCCCTCTCTCCCTCCTTCCCCTCCTCTCTTCTGCTATGTAGGAGAAGATGTAGAAAATTAAGATATAAACTTTGTCTTTTCAAATAGCTGCTTCCCACCCCCCACCCATCACCCCCAGGGTATTCTTGCCTTCCAATGAAATTGGTTTCCTTACAAAAAAGAAATGTAAAGCAAATCTGCCTGTACCATTAATTCTGACCTTTAATGCATCTTATGATGCAAAATATCTGTTGGAAAGACATTGTCATTAGGGAATATAAAGACCCAATTGCTGTAATATCCATAGATAGTATCTATGAATCTGTTTTCCTGTTTTAAAACTGCTTTGTTTTAGAACAAGCAATGTTTGTGCTCTCATGTTCTTGTTTGCAAACCATCTCTCCAGTTCAGTATCATTAAGATTGCTTTATCTAAGATTTTTAGTGGATTTTAGCTATTGGCATGATTTTACTTAATCGTTTTCAGTGCCAGATATAACACCAAACATTTTACATATACAGGTGGTATAATTATTTAAATGGGAAAACAGAGGTCAATGAAGTGATTTAACTAGAAAAGTCAGACAAGTACTGAATGAAGAAGTCAGGATGTAAACTACGGAGCTTTTACTCCTAAACAGTATATTATGGTAATAGAGCTTAAAGGGCTAGAAATAAAATAGGAGTGGAACACAGAAAACGAGGTTTGCAAGAATGATGAGATTGAAACCTTATATGCTCTGAGTCAGATGACTGTAAGTCTAATGGTAGCGTTGACCCACACCCCAGGTTCTGAAGCAGCAATGTTCCCTGAATTGCTAAATAATTTGTGGATAACCACTTATTTAATTGGATGTACTTCTGCTCATACATCTAAACCTAATAGCTGTCCTGTATGACCTCATATTACTACTAGGATTTTTCATGATATGCAGATGGACTCCAAACCACAAAGTTGAATAATCAACCCCAGGACACTAATATTACATAGTCCTGGTTTTGTAATGGCTTCAAAGTTGCTTCATCCTTAAATAAGTCATCTAATTCTTGATGAGTACTCAATAAATCCCTATTAAACATACAACTCTGACCTCATACTTGGAATGCTTGGACTTGTTCAGAAGGGCACATACACCAACCCCTACATCATCAGCAGAGACAGGCATTGAGGTTGGACCCTATTACCAGACACTTGGCCTGGCCACCATAAGCCATTTTTCATCCCATGACTGAATGGTATGGTCCAAATCCTTATATAACAAACTGACATGTTAAACTACCAAGTAGGACTGTATAATCCAATTTGTTTCTCATCATTTAGGCAGCTGCTTTTAACCAAACTGTGCTAATTTGTTTCAGGGCTTACATAAAATCCAGCATTCCTCTCCCCAAGCTGAATACATAATAATTGTACCAGTGAATAAAAATGTTTAAATGACTCTCATAAAACATGCATGTGCATGCAAACACACACACACACACACACAAACACACACATGACAAACTCACATGGAATTGAGCTAATCACAAGATAAAATTTAGGTTCCAACTAAATAGTTCTTATTAATCTTGTACTAAAAATTGATATCAACAATGGACAAGAGTTACTTTGTATAAACTAGGTCTCTTCAAGTTAATGCCATTTCCTTATAGTAAAAAGAAAAAAAATTAATATAAAGTGGGTCTTTATTCTTCACATCTCCAAATCACAGCTTTGCAGTACTTATGGCTCCGAGATAGCTGAAGTCCAGTTATGCCCTTGGTAATTCGAGATCTGCTGTACACTTTTGGCACAAACCTCCTTATTTTCCCCTTTCAATGCTGTCAAAACACATGAATGTTATCACTCCACGTTACTTTTATGTTTGGATGCTTGGCACTCACAAAACTAAATCGTTTGTAACAAGTCATAGAAACAAATATTATACTAAAAATAGAAAAATAAAGAAAAAAGAATAAAATCTAAAGAAGTTCATTGACATGGAGTTTGGGAATTAACAACAGGAAACAAAGCATTGGGTTAAAATTTAAAGTGAGGACACTAGGGGCGGAGCGATGGCCCAGCGGTAGGGCGTTTCGCCGCCGCGAGCTGGTTTGTGCCGCCGGGTCGATCCCAGTATCCCATATGGTCCCCCGAGCACTGCCAGGAGTGATTCCTGAGTGCGAGCCAGGGGAGGCCCCTGAGCATTGCCGGGTGTGACCCAGAAAAGCAAAAAAAAAGGAGGAGACTACATCGATAGAATAAAGACAACATCTCTTTAAGAAAAGAAAAACTGCCATTAAATAATAAACTAGAATTTTAGAAAGATTTAATAAAGATATATTCTGTATTTTTTTTTTTGCTTTTTTGGGTCACACCCAGCAATGCTCAGGGATTACTCCTGACTCTGCACTCAGGAATTAGTCCTAGCAGTGCTCAGGAGACCATATGGGATGCTGGGGATCGAGCCCGGTCAGCCGTGGTGCAAGGCATATGCCCTACCTCCTGGACTATTGCTCTGGCTGCTGTATTTGTAATTTTAAGACTACATCTAGGCCAAGCAAGATAGTACAGAGGTTAAAGCGCTCGCCTTGCATGCTGACAACATGGTTCAAGCCTGACAGTGCTTTTGATCCCGAGAGCACTGTCAAAAACTGCTCTCCAAAATCTCATTAAAAATCATCTAAGTGTTAGTCAAAATGGTGCTATGCAATCTATGTTTGCATTTTTTTTTAAAGTTTACATAAAGCTACCCAGAAAAAAAAAAAAAGAGTGAACCCTGAGCACAGCGCCAGAGATGGCAGGGCTGAGCACTGCTCATTGAGACCTAATCATCCCTCCCCACACTTGCCCAAGGGAAAAGACAATACCTTGATGAAAGAAAATATTTCAAAGACAAAAAAAAGTTGTGTGTGGGGGGGTGGGCGGGGGGATGGGAGGAAGAACAGGCAAAGGTAGGTGAAGCAGTCCAGGAAAGTAGAAGAATGGGCAGAACTGAGAAAGAACAAAACACAAGGTATCTGTGGCTGGAGCAATATTACAGCAGATAGGGCCATTTGCCTTTGCGTGCAGGCAACCTGGATTTGATTCCTCAGCACCTGATAAGATCCACAGAGCCCATGAGGAATGATCCATGGGTGAAGAGTCAGAAGTAAGTCCTGAGCACCACTGGGTGTAGTCAAAACCCAAACAAACAAACAAACAAACAAAAAAAGAACAAAACACAAACTCTTTGAGTGGTGAAATCACTGGAACAGAAAAGAAATACAGAATGTACAGGTGCTGGGGGGGTGTGATTTTCAGAGAGTGGCCTAGAGTGTTGAGAAGTGAAATTATTTCTGAAATGGGTTATAGTAGGTTAGGAATCTGTTTAAAAGCAAACTGAAAAGCAGCTAGATATTTAGAATTAGATGTACGTGTCAGATGATCAGGTCGAAATGTCAGTGACTGGTCTGAAGACACTAAATGGAGCTGGCAGAGTAAAAACAGGATTGGTTTGAGGGATCAGCTGAGATTGTGAAGACATTAAAAAGATGAATCACAAACTCTTATTTCTTGTGGCGTAGCTCAAGGAGCAGATTCTGAAGACCTATCTTGCCTCTTAATCCAAATTACCAAAGCTCTAGCCTATTCCCTGAGCCTGTGCATGCTACTCAATCATGGAAAGATGATCAATATCTATTAACAGAATCTTCTCAGGAACACCACCCAATGGGGGCTCCACTTGAACACAAGAACCTCTTTCCGATAAGATGATGAGTTCAACTAACCCATCACAATCAATATGAAGACTTTCGTGGCCTCATTTTTGCAGTATTACACCTCATCCATAATTTGATTATAAATATTACCACCTCACCCATGTATTTGCCAAACATGCTACAAAAAATAAATGTAAGCTTGCATAAACTAATCAAGTTAGCAAAAAAAAATGAACATACAAATGATTTTATCATTTTTTGGGGGAGGGGGTTAGGTCATACCTGGCTGTGTTCCGGGGACCTTATGCGGTACTAGAGATAACACCTGGGTCAGCCACAGGCAAGACCTTACCCATTGTCCTCTCTCTCTTTCCCCTTTTAAATTACATTTTCTTTCATTTACTTTTATGTTCATTGAAATGTTGGTTTCAAATTTATCAACTATTAAAATACACACATTTATGTAAAATATTTTTAAATGCTACCATATTACTGACTCTAAAAAATGTTGAAACCTATGAACAGATTTCTGGGAATGCACATATGCCAGGTTTTACCTCAGGGGAATATTTTTAAATACATCTTCATGAAACAATTTTCCAAATAGAAGTTTTCATGCCCACATTTTTATTTGTCCTAACTAGCACCCCTCAAAACTAGGAAAGCTGAGAACAACACAGCTAAAATTATCGTTGTGCAACAAAACAGGTTATAAATTCAGCATTTTTCCATATAACTTTGTACTCATTTCAATCCATATAAAAATTAAATGCTTGCACTTGGATCTAATTATCTAGTCTTAAGTATCCAACTGTGATAATTTCTAAACTTTGCCACTGTGAAAATCTTGGAAGTCTTCCTCTTGAAAAAAAAATTACCACATAATAGTTAACACTTTTTCTAAGACTTTTAAGGAATACACATGTTCTTTGCCTATCTGGGCTATTATTAAGCAAATAATAAGCAAATAAATATGATTAAAAACAGATGAAGTTTTTTAAATAATATAAAATTATGCTTTTAAATAGGAAACAATCCAACAAGGTTGGGAAGAGAGACACTCATGTGTGCTGATAGCCCAGTGGCATACAGAGGCTCTCTGGAAAGCAATTAGGAAATGTGAATATTGGAAAAGTTTTTATTGTTTTATATGGTAATTCTACTACTTGATCTGTTATTTTAAAAAAGTAAATCAAAATATAGTAATTGCTTATAATGAAAACCAAAAATATTTTCTTATTGTATCACTGTATCACTCTCTTCCTGTTCATCATCGATTTGCTGGCGGGCCCCAGTAACATCTATGTCCTGTCTCAGGCTAGTAGAGCCCAAGGGCATCTGCTTGCTCCAGGAACATAAAGAGCCTCAATCCATTCCGGAATGAGGTCTATAATTGTTACTGGTATTTGGCATATCAAATACAACACGGGTAGCTTGCCAGGCTCTGCCGTGCAGGTAGCATACTCTTGTAGTCATCTCTAAGTCCAGCATTTATTGATGAGTATAACAGTTTTTTCTTCTAACACTAAAAATCAATGATAATTTCTAATTACAGAAACTACAAAGAACATTATTATTCTTAGGGGTCTACACAGCCAGTGGCCTCAGAGCTTACTCTTAGCTCTGTGCTCAAGGAACCATGCCTGGCAGGGCCTCGAGTACCATGTGTGATGTCTGAAGTCCAACCTGGGTTGACTGCATGCAAGGCAAATGCTCTAGTCAAATTCCCTAGCAAACGCCTCTCTGTCCTCAGAAATAATATTTTTGCATGTCCTCAGATATTTTCTGACTACAAGTTTATATTCAAGGAACTAATAAATACTGAAGATTGCATATGGTTATAGTAACTGTTCACATCATAAATCAGGAGGTACATTATCAAGAATCAGTCACTTTTGATACTTGACTCAGTTTTCTATTTAAATACATGTATTACATTTTAAATTTTGCCTGCTACAGCTGTATTTATTACTAATTTTTCCACCTTAGCCTTTTTGTTCCAAAAAAATGTTGAGTAAACTAAGCAACTGCCCAACAGAAAAATCTTAACTGCTCAACATTTTTATTTAGGGGTGGTAAAAATATCAAAGGTCTATCATTTAGAAAGCATATTCTCATTCTCATAATATGTATATGTAAGAGCTATATCTGTGCATATACATCATAATCTAAATATTATACATTTTAAGCTTGAATATACATATCACCTGTTTACATAAAGGTTACTATGTATGACTATAAAAATTAATTTAAAAACTTGTTTGAAAAAAATACATTTTAATAATCTAAAACATAATCACTTTGATATAGGACTTTGAAATTGTTATCTCAAAGTTCAGATTTTGTTAAATCCCATTTTATTGGTATAATACTGATTTGAGTCGTATAAATCTTTCAGAACTAGAACTTCATACATTTTTATGTCTGCAAGATTCAACATAACCACCATTTATCCATCCACTTCTCCCTCCAGCAACTATCAAAAAACCTAGGGCACTATTTTTCCTTCTTTCCTTCCTCTTCCTTTCCTTTTTGTATTTTGCCATTGTATTTGCTTTGGTTAATTGTATCCCATTTGAAGCCATATGATACATGTTTTCACTTCCTGCTTATTTTGTTTAGCTTAATCATTTCCTGTTCTATCCTCCTTATCACATAAAGCATAGTATTAAATGTATACCACAAGCAACCTGACCCTCAAGGTGTTGCAGGTGTGGCTGCGGTGCCAGACTGCATTGGCAGGTAGCAGACAGGAGATAGGCTTGTTCACACCCAGGGCTCTGCCCTGTGAGAATTGGATGGTTGGTGGTTTGACAGGGGGCCAGAAAAAGTCTGGGCCCCCTGGCATGAACCCAGAGCCATGGTAGAACCTGGCAAGCTACCTGTGGTGTGTTCAATATGCCAAAAACAGTAATAGGCCTCATTCCCAATGAATGAAGACATTACTGGCACCCATTGAAGCAAATTGATGAACAAAGGGAAGACGAGTAATGTTGCAGGACTCCCTAAGAGCCACTGCATCTGCCCTGTATTGCCTCCTGCAGATCACTTTGTAGATAAGGGGTAGTTTAAATGTGGTACTTTATTTGACCATGTATTCTATACTGGACTGGTATAAATATTCTCTCATGCTACCACAATCATTGTGGGAATAGCTAGATCTTACCAGCATATTTGCCTGGGCCACGTTGGATCTCTAAGTAATTAGACCAGAGAGAAATGCCGTTTGCCTCCGCAAGCAAGCATGGCTCCCCTGATAACTCAAAGGTAACTAAAATACAAAACTACCGTGGAAGTAGATGAGACTCTTGTGAAGGCTTGGAGAAATATTTAACTGGCATTAGTATTAGTCTTTGGTTCAGAGACATGCCATCTCAGAAACCCCCTTCTCTACCCCTATAAAGGCATTTCCAGGCAGATCTTGGCTCAAAATATTAGCATATAATAAAGCCTAGGTGAGGTGCTGGGAGAAATTACCTAAGGGCATTTAACCCCTTCCAGCTTCCCCTAATAGTGGGGAGGTCTGAGTTGCAGGGGTATAAAACCAGCTCTCTCTCTCTCTCTCTCTCCTCCTCTCCTCTCCTCTCCTCTCCTCCTCTCCTCTCCTCTCCTCCTCTCCTCTCTCCTCTCCTCTCCTCTCCCTCTCCTCTCCTCCTCCTCCTCTCCCCTCTCCTCTCCTCCCTCCTCTCCTCTCCTCTCCTCTCCTCTCTCTCTCCTCTCCTCTCCTCTCCTCCTCTCCCTCTCTCTCTCTCTCTCTCTCTCTCTCTCTCTCTCTCTCTCTCTCTCTCTCTCTCTCTCCGTGAGCTTGCACCCTTCTTGGGAGTCTTGTCTTTTTCTCCTTTTTCACAGGGTCTTAACACTTGGTAGCCGCCATCTTGGCCTGCACATGTCTGGGGTTCTAGTTGGGAATCCTAAGCACAGGGTTTCTCCTATTGCTGACTTGTATGCCTGAACCTGTGATAAGTAAAGCCTTTTAAAACTGCATCGGATTCCTAAGTCTTCATCCATTCCCGCCGGCTTCAGAGGTAGAAGGGAACTTGCGCTTCCTGGCACTGTCGGGGACCCTGGCAGCATTCCCAACAGAGTAATAGTAACCAAAAAGCAAACAGTCTGTATCAGTTACCTATAGAGGGATTAAAATTCACATTCGAATTTTTTTCTTTTTACTTTGTTTTTAGGCCACACACAGTGTTGCCCAGAGGTTACTCCTGGCTCTGTGCTCAGCAATTATTCCTGGTGGTCCATAGTTCTATTGGAGGACTACATGGGATGCTGGGAATCAAGCCCTGGTTGGCTTTACAAATGCCCAGCCCAATTTCTGTCTCTGTAGTCACACATATTTGATTTGTTTCAATCCCCTGGTCTACTGGATATAGGGATTATGAGATGTCCTCCTAACTGAATATTCACGTTTTGGGGAGATTAAGAGGGTTTCCAGATACAGAAATCAGAAACAATCACCCGAGCACCTGGAAACATAAACTCAAGCAAAATTTCGTTTTTCCTGAAAACAATCAGGAGACAAAGACATGGGGTTGCTATGTCACATCTCAAGATTCTACTCTACAGAATGGCAGAATGGCGGCCTTTGTAGCTCATAAATAAAGCAAATCCTTTGACTTGTCTAACAGAGTAGACTCAGAATCTAAAATCAAACAATTACCTCTGGAAGTTGAAGAGATCTATTATCTTAATAAGCTGTGTAGGGGCAGCAAAGATAATCTGTTCATGCTAATTATAAACAGCCATTAAGTACTCAACAACTTTTAAGCTATACAAGTTGAAGCCCTCATGCATTAGGCAGATTCAGTCACTTGTCCCGCTTAATGAAAATAAATATATAATGACCAAATAGCTAATGAGTGACATTCCAAGACTATCCAATTGCAAAGTTTTTGTTCTCTTTACTATTTTGCTGTTACATCTCCTATCATTTGAAAGCTTAAAAACAATACCAAAAAAATCCAGAAATAAATAGAGCAGGAAGTTAACAGAGTGGTCCGGGAGTGGTACTTTGGCTGGGACAGCCTAGCATCAACTGCAGATCAGCCCATCACTAAGCTCATAATGTAATAAAGGTTCATAAATGAAACCAACTTTTAATTTATGAATTCTTGCAGAATTCTCTCTAGGTCAAGGAACTGAAGGGAATTTGCAAGAGAGGGACCAAAACATTTACCTCTATCTAGCAAAGCCTGAAATTCCACATTAAGGCATCTGTAGAGCTGTTTCCACCGAGCCTTTTAATAACTTTTTGTTTCATCAGATGGATTTGGTCTCTGTTACATGAGTGCTTCTCTTCTATATTTTCAGCAGACCAGCTAAGAAAATATACATTTTTCTCATACATGTGCAGAAAGAATATAAATGAATGAACATTATAAATACTGATGCTTCTTGTACATATGCCTAAAACTCTGAAGCAAATCACAATAAAGTCCTTGAAATACACTGTTGATGGGTAATGCTACATCAAGCAATACTTGCACAGCCTAAAAATGAACTGTGTTTTGAAGTGAAAATTTCATGTTTGAAGAGAAAAATCAAATGCTTCATAATTCTCACGGAAATTATTTTAGTTTTGCTGTGTTTCTTGGCATGTTTATTAATATACTGCTTCTATGTACAATAGAGTCTTTATAAATCCAGAGTTTGAAAATAGTAAGAAATTCAATTTAACCTAGAATGTTCAAAAATAATTCATTCTTGAGAGTTTATAACTTAGCACCATTTTTCTAGAAAATAACCCCAGTAACTTTCCTTAAAAACACAATATCTTGACCCTTTCATTTATGAATTCCTGCAGAATTACTCTACATATTGAAATGAAAGGGTTTCCCTTCAAAATACACAGCCCCTTTGCTCACACTATCAGCACAAAAGATCATTTATTAAACTATAATATCCCACCCACTTAGTGAAAATAAATAAATACAATAAAACAGACCATAACTCCCCAGCCATTAACCAAATGGATTAAAAATTGGGTGGCTCACCTGATTGTAGCAAGAGCAATGTGAAAAGTATTTGAAGCTAAACACAAAGTGTAGGTTCAGTAAGAAGGGTCTCTCCCAAGGGGGCATATAGCCTCCAAGGAGACAGGTGACAGATGTGTCTATGGACCAAAATAACATAAAGAAGCTGGCCAACCAAGCTGGGAAGGAATTTAAACACAAAAGCCCATGTTAGCACAGGTTGGTGCCAAATGTATCCTGTGATTTTTGACAGTAATGCAATAAGAGGAGTTAAGGAGTAAGTCATAGAACTGAAATACGAACCTTCTAAACATCTACCTTCGATCACCTACCATCAGTACTGACCACGTTTTGCCATAGCTCAGGTTAGCACTCGCATGATGGTGACAGATGGGAGACTTTGCCATTATTTTATGTTTAATGAATGGTTGGAACCATAGCAAAGCCTTGAATCAGCACAGAATCCATTTTGAATCTCTCCCCAAAAATGAAGCCAGGATTGAGGAAAACCTTATGTGTGTCCAGAAAATGTGGGAAGTGGTCACGAGGGAAGGGAACATGTTTGTGAAGACAAATAAAATTATAACTCTTGCTTGTTATTAACTCTGGCCAAGCCTAAACAAACATTTTTTTTCTTCCAGTTATTATTGAGTCATATGGCCACCGGCAGAAACTGTTATCACTTCATTTTCTGCAGAATGTTTCAGAAACTTGAAACCTCCCACACTTTCCCCATGTGGAATACTCAGGATTTTTAAACAATCATGAAGTGTTTGCTTCCAAAATTGAATACATTTGATGGCCTGGTAGTACAGCTGATCCATCACAAATTGTTTAGCAGAGAAAGTAGAGGAGGGAAAGAAAGAACTGAAAAAGTAACTAGACCAAAGGGCACAATAATTAAAAAGTTACTGTGGGATGGTTACAGAGAAGCACAATTTCTTTAAATTAGTTTTAAGGCCATCTCTAGGATGAGCGCCCCTGTTTTTGCTGTTTGGTCACTCAAGACAAAGATCATATTGATATTCAAGAAAATCTCACAAACCTTCAAGTCAAAGTAAAGAAGCAATATTTCTAAAATTTGCTGTAATCTTGCTAAGGACCCCCCAGGAACTATTTTCTCAACCAATTAAGAACATGAGACCAAAGATCCCAAGGAGAGTTAACTGCCAAGCCTGTTGCTTATGCTCTCTCCACATACCAAGAAATAAACCATCTTAGAAACTCACAGCTTAGTGTGTTGCTATGAGCATGGTAGCAGAATGAATCCTAGCTTTTTTCCCTCTGGGATAGTTCTATAAATAATGTTTTAGGCCAATATTTCTTCTGACAATACGTCATTAAAAAATAAATGCCTAAATCATCCCTGAACTGGAGTTATCTTTAAGGATATCAAAACACAAGTCCAAACTGATCTCCAAGTGAACACAGGTTCCACAACAGTTACCGCGGGTAGCCATTGAATTCTGCCATTGTCCACTATCTTCACTTTCATCTCTAAAAAAAATTAATAAAAGAGTCACATGAAAATGGCTAAAGAAAGCGTTGCCTGAGTGGGTTTTCTTTCCTGCTCTCTGCTTCTTTCTGTTCTTATGGCTAGTTCTTCAATATGCACATGGTGGTGGAGTCTGCTGAGCAGCTGAAGGGTTGAGTTTTGTTAAAAGGAAATTGAAATGTAAAACATCAGTTTCGCAGCTCCAGCCAAGTTAAGTGTGTGTGTGTGTGTGTTTTTTATAACAGATGCTAGCCAGAAATGCAAATTATTTCTACAAAGTTCTAATCCTGTTATCAACCCCTGGAGACACTCCCCCTTACCCTTCATCTCTCCCCTGGCTATAACTCTACATTTTTTATCACATGTTTTAAAGAAGAAAAAACACTAGTAAAGCTACCCTAGATTGGGTTTAGGGATCCCAGGAGATGATACCGAGGTGTGGACTTGAGTCGTTTTCTAATTAAAAAGTCAGACTGTCTGTTGCGCTTTAGAAAAACTTTAACATCCAATATCCACACAGCGGATTGCTCACTCAGAGCTTCTTGACTCAAGCCACTTAACATCTGCCTCAGTAAACCCCCTTAAAGAAGCTCTAGCGTGCAATGAGCAGCCAGGATATCAAATAAGAGGACTGGAGGGATGGAACAGTGGGTAGGGCATTTGCCTTGCATGCAGCTGACCTGAGTTCGATTCCCAGCTTCTCATATATTTCCCAAGCACCACCAGGAGTAACCCCTGAGTATCACCAGGTATGACCCAAAAAAGCCAAAAACAAAACAAAACAAAAACAAAAATAGGATATCAAAGAACAGAGGGCTTGTCCACCTTTTAATTTACAAATTTTTACCAAAAACTTTTTTAAATAAAAATAATTGAAGAACACATGCACAATTTTGGAAGAAAATTCAGGAAAATCTATTTGAATTTTATTCCCGTTTGCCCTCTTCCTTCCATTCATGCTGATTATTGCCATAGCTGCATGTCACACTCAGTTATGATTGTTGCACAGTTTTGTGGTGCTGAGAACCCCAAAGGATAGAGTTAATAGGCTCTCACTTGACATGTCGGCTGGGCTGGAATCCAACTCAGAGACTCATGATGGAGCCGTACTCTAACACAGAGCTGTCCCCAGGCCCCATCATTTGAAAATGATGATAGTGAATATGAAGGAGTTCAATGCAAGGAACTGTTTAAGTGACTGACAAACATTCATAAAATCTCTCTTCTAATAAGGATCTTTCCAAAGGCCCAGCATAATTCTTCATGAATTTCCTCAAGCTTTTTGGCATCAACATTTCGCTGTGAAATTCGGATCTCCTGTGGTTAGCATTGAGTACTTGCTTTCGATTTCATTGTAGTAACTTATAACCTTGAATCCCTTCATCATCATAGCTTAAGGGTTGTTAAGATAACCACTGTCATGAAAATTCTTGCATATTACCAGAAAACTGCATATTTTATTCAGTTTCTCTGATCTAGCCTGTGGATCAGATCAGGGAAAATGTTATATCAAAAATAATAGCAATGATAGCCAGGTCCTGGAAAGTCTATATTCTATTCATTGAGGGCTGGGACATAGATCACAATCAGTATCCAAATAGTAGAAGAATGGAGCTCACATTCTTTATCTAGAAATTATCTTCTCGTGGGAACCTTCTATGTATCAGACTGCATGAGAACATAGGAATGGGAACATATAAAAGACTTTCCAGTTACTGTCTAAATTATGATGATAATAACAACAGTTACTACAGTCTAAGTATTGTCAGCAAAATAAAAATCACTCTTGGGTAGAATCAAAACTTCCATAAGAGGAATTTCTGTACAGTATGATAATTGGTGTAGGCCATTTTATATGTTGTGCGTGAGGCTTTTTCTGCAAAATCCATTAGGCTAACCCTTATGAGATCATGGATTACCAAAAAGTATAAAATCTGATTAAATTTATATCACCATAATACACACTGACAGCGTTCCTTTCCATTAGAGATGGTCATCAGACCACAAGGAAACCTAACCAGTGAGGAATCGGCATTTTGCTTATCCCATTCTGTTTACACTTAGAAAGCTGCCTGGATTAGCAGTTAGCAAAACCCAGGAGGGGTGTAGTTTTTTGAAGCAGCCTTTGACTCAACAGTCTATAAACCGTGTAGTAAAATTAATGAGTGAACCTCTATATAGTTTGTGATTAGTATATTAGATTAATTTATATCCACTGAAAATTAACCTGGAAAGAACACAAAAGGGAGAGGTATTTAAATTTATACAAAGGAACAAAGCACACGTTTTTAAAGAAATATGACCTATCTAACTTTTAAGTTCTAGGATGGGTTCATTAAACAGTTACTGTGGATAAAGAGATGTGGAGTGGGAATATTCTGTACTTCTGGTCTCCTTCGTTAGGAGGGGAAAGTATTCTGAACACTCTGTAAACCCTGTTGTAGTACCATGACCTAATACCCAAATCTCTTGAAGTTACAACATAATGATCAACCAAGAGATTCAGCAATGTTAGTAGGTAATTAAATCATACAGTGTCATCAAGTTTTATTTCTTCCACATCATAAGTATTCCAAATTAAGTCATCAATTTGGGAGTCTTTGGACTCCAAAATTCTTCAGCTGTCTGAGCACACTCTTTGTAGCCTAAAATACCCCCCATAGGAAGTACAAATTTAATACTTAATTTTTTTCTTGGTTGATAAAATAATACTTGATATTTTAATAATTTTAAAATGTTTTCCTGTAGAAAAATCCAGATACTGGGATGCCAAAGCTTTTTGCTGGCCAGCAGAAATTGCAAGTGATCTTTTTCTGGTTGGTGGAGAAGTGTAGTTTTGACAAAAATAAAATTCTGGTTGTTGTGAAAGGAACAGATGGGAAAACAACAATAACAAAAGGTTCGGATGTACGGACAAGCTAGTTTTGAAACAAAGATCTAAAATTAATCTAAATTGAGGGTACTTTTTTGTGAGGGAGCCCTCTTTGTCCTTGCTGGGCTTCTATTTGCAGGGCAGACAAATGCACTAATTTTCTCAATATGGAAAATGCCATCAGTAAAGCCAATAAAGTCGGGTTTAAGATAATTACCTAGATTTCATCAAAGCAACTTGGCACTCATCAAAATTCAGTCCTACTTAGCTGATGAGATTTCATCAGGCTGCTTAAGAAGCAAGGAAATAAACAAAAGTGGAGAGACAATGAAAACAACGTGACAACTGTCAAACAAAATGCCGGCGCAACATCGAACATTTCCCTAAACACAATGCTGAGACCTCCAATTCTCTGTCTCTGTCTCTCTCTCTCTCTCTCTCTGTATGTGTCTATCTCTTTCTCTCTCTTTCTTTCTCTCTCTCTTTTACACACACACACACACAGGGAAAATAATGACTCACGTATTTTGAACTTTTCATCATCACTCAATGCTTTCATTGAACAGTGATAATGTAACCACCTGTCTCTAAGTGCTGCAAGTTGCATAGAAGATGAGTTTTACAGTTAGAAAAAAGTTTTTAAGTATGAGAGCTCATGAGGTCACCACCCTTGTTTGAACTCCTTTGAGCAAGTTTTTAATAAATGTAAGCTATTATCAAAGGAATGGTTCAAATTAGGCTACTACGAATGTTATAGTTTTGCAACTAGACATGCTCGCATGTCATCCACCTGGTGGAAAATCTCACAGAATGGTTCTTGGGATATTCGAGTCTTATGTTTCTGATAAAGAAGCAAACTGGTAACTGCACCATAGAGCACATGCTGCTTCAAACAGAGCTACAGAAGCTAGCAAAATCACTCTTAATTCAAAGCATATTTGATGGCTGTATTAGGTCAATCTGTGAGCCTGGAGTTGACAATAACACCAAATAGAGGAAGATCTGAACTGCAAAACACAATTGATATTTGAGGCAGAAATTACTTTAAAATTTACTTTAAAATTAATTTCTTGAGTAATTTTAAAATTACTCAAGAAAACACTCCTACTATCAACATGAAAATACAAGAATAGTACATGAAATATTTGCACACATGCAAGACAGTCTCATCTGGTTTCCTACTAAAGATTTTGACAAGAGATGGAATGAAGAAGAGGAGAAAAAAAGCACTATACAATTTCAGAGAATTAACATTCACAGTGACTTTCTGGCCATCTCATTTCATCAGAGATTCATTCATTTTAGCATCTTTAAGAAAGAGGTAGTTTGAAAAGTAATTTCTCCGATATATAGAAAATTGTTTGAAAACAGACTTTTCATATCAGCCAAAAGTCTATTTTCTGTGTTCTATTTGAATGTCCATGATAATCAAAGATTTTTTTACTATTTCAACTTTCTATTTTGGGTTATCTTGGACTAGATATTCTCATATATAAGCTAAAACTATACAGTGATTAAAATGACCATAGTAAATAAAGTAGAAAAGATGTGAGAATAGAATTTTCTATTATTAACATGTGGAGATAATAAATAATAAAACACTAAAAAGATGCAAGGGGAATTCAATTTGGGGGGCCACCACAATAGTACAGCAGGGAGGGTGTTTTTCTTGCATGTGACCAACCTGGACTCAATCCCCAGCATCCTATATGGTCCCCTGAGCACCTCCAGGAGTAACCCCTGAGCATTGCCAGGTATGACACAATAAGAGAAGAAAGAAAGAAAGAAAGAAAGAAAGAAAGAAAGAAAGAAAGAAAGAAAGAAAAGAAAGAAAGAAAGAAAGAAAGAAAGAAAGAAAGAAAGAAAGAAAGAAAGAAAGAAAGAAGAAAGAAAGAAAGAAAGAAAGAAAGAAAAGAAAGAAAGAAAGAAAGAAAGAAAGAAAGAAAGAAAGAAAGAAAGAGAAAGAAAGAGAGAAAGAGAGAGAGAGAAAGAGAGAGAGAAAGAAAGAAAGAGAGAAAAGAAAGAGAGAGAGAAAAAGAAAGAAAGAGAAAGAAAGAAAAAGAAAGAAAGAAAGGAAGGAAAGAAGGAAGGAAGGAAGGAAGGAAGGAAGGAAGGATGGAAGGATGGATGGAAGGAAGGAAGGAAGGAAGGAAGGAAGGAAGGAGAGGAAAGGAAGGAAGGACGGAAAGGAAGGAAGGAAAGAAAGGAAAGAGTCGAGGGTACTAATGCCAACCTAGAACTGAGCATTAAATAGAGGCAAAAGGATACACATGACAACCTTTTAATGTATGTTCTGTAATCCATAGTCTGGAAGGGAAGGAAAAGAGAAAGAGAGAGAAAGGGAAAGAAATAAAGAACCTACCATGGAGGTGGGCTGGGGGAAGGGGAGGGAACCGGGGATGTTGGTGGTGGGAGATGGGCACTGGTGGAGGGATGGGTGCAGAAACACTGTATGACCAAAACTTTTTAATTGTATATCTTTTTATTTGTATATCTCACGGTGGTATAATAAAAATACTTAAAAAAAAAGAAAGGAAAGGGAAGAAAAGGAAGGAAAAGGAAGGAAAGGAAGGAGAAGGGAAGGAAAGGAAGGAAGGGGTAGGAGGGAAGGGAAGGGAAGGAAGGGAAGGAAGGAAGGAAGGAAGGAAGGAAGGAAGGAAAAGGAAGGAAGGAAGGAAAGGAAGGGAAGGGAGGAAGGAAGGAAGGAAGGAAGGAAGGAAGGAAGGGAAGGAAGGAAGGAAGGAAGGACGGAAGGAAGGGAAGGAAGGGAAGGAAGGAAGGAAGGAAGGAAGGAAAAGGAAGGAAGGAAAGAAGGAAGGAAGAAAGAAAGAAAGAAATTAAAAGAAAAGAAAGAAAAAAGAAAAAATTCAATTTGGGACGTATCATAACTATGCATAATTTATTAAAATCTCAATTCAAAAAACTATAAGCTAATTATCACTATTTTTATAGTTTAATCCTAAATCTTGAAGAATACATTGTGAATAGCTGATACAACCTTTAACTGATTCATGCTAAATTCTATACCATGATTTTGAGAGAAAACGCTATTAAAAGATCAACCACCAAAGAAAATATAAAGGTGGCAAAATGAATAATCTTAATTTTATTTTTTTTGTAGAACTCCCCACAACTAACTATATTGATGATAGAGTTTAAATAGAAGAAAAAGCTCAAAGTTTGATGTCAAATACGAAGACAATGTTACTTTATTATTATTTTATTTATATTTTATTTGCTTTTTGGGTCACACCCAGCGATACTCAGCGGTTACTCCTGGCTCTGCTCTCAGGATTTACTCCTGGCGGTGCTCGGGGGACCATATGGGATGCCGGGATAGAACCCAGGCTGGCATGAGCCGGCCGCGTGCAAGGCAGATGCCCTACCCGCTGGGCTATTGCTCCAGCCCTGACAATGTTTACTTTCACCTTCCATTATTACCATGGGGAATTTATTTAGCTGCCTTGCACTCTAGCTACCAACATATAAAGGGTGAGCTGTACATGATTGTATTTTAAATTTTATTTTGCATGAGGACATAATCTTATCTTTCCACACAATCAGGACCCCTGAAATGTACATGGGATAAAAACAAATTTTCCCTTATTCAATCAAGATGCCAATTCTTTTTTTTAATATTTTATTATAGCACTGTGAGAGATACAATTACAAAGATGTTCATGTTTGGGTTTCAGTCATACAGTTTTCCAGCACCCATCCCTCTACCAGTGCCCATTTCCCACCAACAATGTCTGTATAGCTTTACAGCCAACTCTGTTAAAAAGCCACAGACTATGATATCCCACATGGAATCTAAATTAACCCCTCCTCCTGAATCTTCTACCTCTTCATTTCCTTCTTTACATTTCACCTTTTCTCCTCAAGAGTAAGTTACTGATCAACAAGTGGTGTAAGGAATTGAAATCCTAGAGCAAAAATATGTTTAGGTACAGAGGCAGAACCATTACTGAATATGGTAGGTGTTGTACCCATATTCCTAAATTTGGGTATATTACTGTTTTGATTTAGATGTCCAATTTATCATGATATGTGTACTACCCAAGAAGGATATATTTAAAAGCATGTCATATTTTGCTATCAGGATTTTAATCTGTTAGAGTTCCATTTTTATTTATTTGTTGGTGGGGAGGGCACACCTGACAGTACTCGGGGCTTACTCCTGGCTTTGTGCTAAGGGTGGGCTTTAAGGACCACGTCTATTATTGGGGATGGAACCTAGGTTGACTGTGTGCAAGGAAAATAACCAACCTGCTACAATAGCTCTGGCCATGGGCTAAGTTTATCTGCTAAGTTTATGCTTGCATTTCTACTTTTGCTCCATTTTCCCCTCTGCTGCTGTGTGCTGTTTCAATCATCATGTTTACAGAGATGGCAGCCTAGTTATTGCTATTTTTCCTACCCATTTATCTACTTATATCCTAGACATTTTCACATACTCTATTGAATATTATGAATGATTTTCAATTTGTCTACTTTACATTTTCAGAGTCCCCTGAGCTCATCAGTAAGGGAAACCTATTAGAAGGTTAAACACTGTAAACTAGATAATACGGAGTAATATGTCCAAGAGTATTGCAAGTAACAAATGAAAGTAGCAGTAAAAATCAAATATAGTTCAGTTGGGGTGAATGCAACATATGTCTTGATGTAAGCAAATTGCACCATAACAAACTGGGGGTGACTTAGTTCCTAAAATTAGCAGAGGAAGTCACAGAAAGACAAATCAAGATAAACTACACACCTTTACAAAAGCACACATACAAGAAAAGTAATATCTGCTAATTCACCTAAACAGCCATTGCTTAATGATCATCTATGCCAAATTCAAGATGTATAGTTTATCTTCATTCTTTTTATGTTTTTCAATTTAATTCTTGGATCATACACAGCTCTGGGCTCAAAAGATTGTTTTCTAGGGACAAGATCTGGGCTGCCACCATACAAATGCATATTCTGCAGTCCTTATTTTTTACATCTTACCATTTTCAACTAGCTTTTTATGAAATTACCTGTATTCTCAAAAGACTCAGAAGACTTTAGCCTGGGTGGAAGCAAAATAAATCTTGCCTCCTGCATACCACCACTTTAGTCAGTCTGCAACATCAGCTCTTTTGGTGGCTTGCGTTCAGAAACTCTGAGCTTCAGTCTGATGATTCTTCTGTGCTTCTCCTGCCCTGAACCTAAAAGACTCACTGGCACGGCCACTCCACCCCCACAATGTTCTCTGTCTGACAGGATCGCCCCCTTTTTAACATGTTTTCCACCCACACACTTATAATGTATTTTTAAATTTTGCTCTTCAGGAAGTATTCCCTGCCCACAACAGCTGAAAGTGATACTTTCCCTGTAATATCATAGTCTGTAAGAATATTGACTCACATTTACAAATTCAGTTTTGCAATTTTGTGTGTATGAAGCAAGAAAGAACGTTTTATTGAAACTTATTTAGAAAGATGTGAGGGGAGAGAACACGAGGAGTACATGTTCAAGAGAGAACACAGGCTTCTCCAGAGGGGAAATGGGCAAGAAGCAGAGACAGAGATAAGAAATATTGTCCACAGTGTGTGAGAGAAAGGAGAGAGAGAGGGTTGAGAGAGAGAAGAGATAAAGAACCTATCATAGAGGCAGGCTAGGGGAGGGGGCAGGGAATTGGGGACAATGGTGGTGGGAAATGGGCACTGGTTGGAGGATGGGTGCTGGAACACTGTATGACTGAAACCCAAACATCTTTGTAATTGTATATCTCATGGTGGTGTAACAAAATACTAAAAAAATAGATACTGTTCAAGGGAGAACGTGAATTTTAGGGATCATTTTATAATACTATGGTTTCTTTCCTAAGCATATTATCAATGCAATTCTGCCATTTTTGTGGGAAGATGATGACTAGGGGGCCACAACTGCTGATGCTCAAGAGGCACAGCTACCTTTGTGCAGGAAGTCGCTCCCAGCTATGATCAGCAATCACAGGTGCCAGAGACAAAGCCAGGACCTCCAGCATGCCAAGCATTCACTTAGCCCTTCCAGCTATCTCTCTGGCCTAAAATTGTTCCATTTCTTTAGAAGTATGAATAAAGGTCTAGTGATTTTTGTTAGGAGTCACACCTGACAGTATTCAGGGCTTATTCCAAGTTCTGTGGGATCACTCCTGGCTATCTTCGGGTAACCATATAGGGTGTTATGATTATAACTATAGTCAACTGTATTGAATGCAAGTACCATATATATTGAACTATCTTCCATTTCAATTAATAGATGTTTAAGCAATTTATTTAGATATGTTATAGATATGAGCAATCTCTGTACCAGGAAAAATTGCAATTTTTTTACGTCATTAAATATTCAGCTCCAACATTAGCCACCAGAATCATACTAGGGAAAGAGACTCAAAAGAGAAATTAGAAGTCAACTTCTATCAGTTCACTTAAGTAAGCATTTACTCTTACTTCACTTATTCTCAAGACAAATAGTTTTAACATCAAAATAACTGAAGGCCACCTTTAGAGAATGAAAAACATACAAGGTTATGTTAATGTTACTTTGGAGCTTGAGATAATGACTAGAAATCACTTGATCACTTGATCACCGTTATTCATCGATTTGCTCGAGCGGGCGCCAGTAACATTTCCACTGGACCCTATCACGTGCCAATGTAGCCCAATGGCATCTGGTTGATTCAGGAATATGAAGAGCCTCAAACCATTCCCTTCAGGGTCCAGTAACAAAAAATGTTTATTTTCCTGAGAATGACTAGAAATAACTCTCAGAATATGAAATTCCTAATCTTAAGAAAACACTGCAATATAGAAAAGATATATGGTGGAACAGTACAAAGATAAGTGACCTTATCTTAAAATGTCAATGTTAATTAACATTTTAGCTCATATATTATGTTCTAATTATATTTAATGTTCATTACAAGAAATAATTGGATGATTCCATTCAAATATAAGTCAAAAAGTCTTAAGTCCTTATTATCCATACTCCTACTCAGTTATATTTTAAATTATTCCCTCATATTTCACACAGAATAAACACTTCCAGACTACACCTTCTGTTTTCTGAAGACATACTTTTGTGATAGTATGTTGGTGAGAACAATGTCCACCATACTGGCTGTTATTCTGAATGTTATTCTCTATTTGATAAATTTGTTCAATGTTTATATGTCTAAGAAAAAAGTTTTCTTCTTGGTGAGAATTGCATCAATGTTATTGATTCTATGGTATGAGCCCTATCCATCTCACACATAACCACATACCTTAATGCACAGGTATTCATATGATCACACGTGCATACATCTATGCCTACATTTATCCATATATTTACATATATATGTGACTAGGGTAAATTCATATGTTCATATTTGTGAAGTGCTAAGTGTTATGTGTGTCAACCATCTATGTGTGTATACAAGCACTGTAATGGATGTATTTTCCCTCTAAAATGAGTTCATATCACATTTTACAACCATTTGTTTTACTCATGTATTTCATGTTCATATTTACTCTTTTCCCTTAGCCTTATCCAAAGTTTTGCCAGATTCAAACGCAGGCTTAACCAACAAATAGCCACATGGTCTATTATATTTACTTACTGGTCTTGAGCTCGAATTCTAAACTTTTCTAGTTTTATCATCCTTTACATTTTATTATATTATAAATTATTTTACATTAGTTATTAAATCTCATGGAACAGGTATAAGACTGTAACACCAATCATCAACTATCTTGACGCTAGACGTTCAAATACTTTATTCCTCATTTTCAAAGTACTAGTGCATGAAAAGAGTATTGACACAAATAAATTTTGGGTCCAAGTATTATCTAAGCAGGTCGATTGAAAAGCACAAGCTACTGCCTTTCATTTTAGTTTAAATTAATAAGAACTTTTGCCACCTGATTTGTTTTGTCCTTTATACTTGCACCAAGTAATTTCACATTTCGCCCCCTCTGTATGATGACAACACTAGGGTTTTAAGCAAAAACTGTCATAATCTCCATTAAAATGTTTTGATCCTGGATGAGCTCCAAGAGTGAGTTCCAGGACAGTTCAGTAGCTGAAGGAGGAGTTACGAGAAACTCAGTGAACTAACCGCCACCTCTTTCAGTCTCATCACCATTAAAGATCCCTCAGAGGTATCTGATGGAAAAAGAAGCTGTCCTGAGAAGCCATTGGGCATCTTGAAACTCTTATCTCACAGAGTCTGGGGGCAGTCCCCTGTGTAAGGAAGAGGGGAAAAAAATCTACCACAGACACCATGTGTGTCCCATTAAAGTTGTTTTTATTTTAGAGTGTGGTAAAATGGTTTTTATATATTTTACATTAAGATCAGAGTAGCTAACTGCTGTGTAAAATTCATAAAACAAGGCCCTTTGGAATTTTCCTGTCCTTGCCTTGTTGCACAGAGGATGCTGGGCCTTTGGTCACATATGCAGTTGAGAAATCCTCTTTACAAGTCCCCATAAAAGAGACTAGTACACGTTGCTCCAGACTATAATTAAATCAAGCTAGCAGAGATTCCAGATGGGAAGCTGTAGTGAATGGCACAAAGGTGTGGTTTCTTGCACCCTCTCTCCCCTGGCCCCTCTGGCAAGCAAGGCTGGAACTGAGACCGGCTCAAAAATGAAACTGGGAGGAGCAGCTGCGCTCCAGCCACCCCCTCGCCCAGCACCCGCACGTGTCCTCAGCTCTCCCTGCAACCCTTATGTTTATGTCCAAATTGCACTGACTCTCCCTCTGGATGTCTTATGTTCTCCCACTCTTCTGATCCTCTATCACCCCAAAGCCTTACCTTATAAATTACAAGAATCAGGAAATCTGAACTAACCAAGGCAAAAACACAAAAACCTATAACACCAGTTAGTACCAATAGTTACCCCCCACTGCTTTCCAGGAAATTAGTGGAAAATATTAAAGGGTGGGGGGCAGTAAGGGTGGGGCTATAGCCTAACAGTGTTCACTGTTAAGAATATCGATCCAGGGACCAGACTGATAGTCAAGTGGGTAGGGCATTTGCATTGCACGCAGTCTACCCAGTTGGCTCCCGGCATCCCATATGGTCCCCTGAGCACCCCCAGGAGTAATTTCTGAGTGCAGAGCCAGGAGTAACCCCGAGCATTGCTGGGTGTCACCCAAAAAGCAAAAATAAAATAAAGAATACTGATCCAGGAATTTTAGATGTTTTTGGTTACCAAGAGTAATATCTGGAGCCAGGGATCTTTATTAGCCATCTTAAATGTTAGTAGGCGCTGGAGAGATAAAACTAAGTACAAAGTAGGGTCCTTGTATTGCACGTGTACAACCTGGATTCAATATCTAGCATCCATATGGTCCCTTGAACCTGTGAACCTGCCAGGATGACTCGAGTTCAGAGTCAAGAGGAACCCTTGAATACCTCTGAATTAGGCTCAAACACCATCCCCAAATTTTATATGTTAACAGTTTAACTGTTGTTGCTTATTGGTTCCTATCACAGTTTATTATTATTGAACAGTATAACTTTTCTATCTGGGAAGCAAGTTTTGTTTATAGTGACTAACACAAAATGCTGATTTTCAAAGAAAAAAGTATTTGAGAAAGCAAACAGAAGAGAGAAAAGAATTTTCCACTTTTTAGATATTCTCCTCATAGAAAAACTACATTACCAATATATCTGACAAGTAAAATTTTCTAAAGAAAAGGTTTTTCTCTTATCCTTTTTTTCCTAAACTGCTCTTGAGGTTGGCATGAATAAAGCAGACCACATAAATTGCAACTCAAATGTAAACAAAATGTAAGAGAAATAAAGAACATATGTCTAAAGCATATTTTCTTGACCCCATCCTACTGAAAATGTGCCTATTTCCTGCTCTTGGCTTAATCCATCACAATCTACAACCATCTTTCATTATAGTACCTGATACCTAGTCCACATGTTACTGTCAGTTTACAAACAGAAAACAGATTAGAGAGTTCTTATTACTCTCGCCTTTTAAACGTAGACGTGTGCAGATGGTTCTGGAAGTTACTGAACAATCTTTCCTTTTGTTGACTACTAAGCTTAAAAGCTGCTTTAAAAAAGTAGGTTCAAAAGCAATGACTCATAAGAGGAACAAATGATTTTCAAACTGAAAAGACTACCAGGCAGATATTTTAGGAGAGTTCCCATTTAAGCATACCATACTGTCCCTCACTGGAAAGCTCAGCTGAAACCGTTCCAAGTAAAAAGAACAGCTCTGACTATAGGTTAAAGCATTATTAAATTAAAGGGGGCAGGAGTGATAGTACAGCAGGCAGGGTACTTGCCTTGCATGCAGTAGGCCTGGGTTAGAGCCCCAACACCACTACATGGTACCTTGGCTAATGTCATAAGTGATTCCACACCCCTGCAAGGTGTGGCCACACCAACAAACAAGAGCAACAACAACAAAAATTCCTTTTAACAGTCTGCTTAAATGTGTAGGAGAGAGAGGAAAAAAAGAATGTTGTCCTGGAGGTCTAGTTGAGAAGGACAACTCAGTTTCCAGTGCTTCTGTGGGGCCCCAGGATGGTGCATGTACTCAGCTATGAGTGCCGACCAGGAGAGACTGAGAATTGAAAAAGAAATCTTTAAGGCACACTTTCTTCTTTCCATGAATGAAGGACCAGAGAACCTCAAATACGAGAGGAAAAGGTAATTTTCCTTGGGGGCAAGAGTGTGGGGGTGGGAGGCTCAGAGTGAAAGTAAAGCCAGTGATTCAATGCTTTGGCATTTATTAAAAAGTGCTTTAAAAAGGTTTTGGGTTTTTTTTTCTTTTTGAGTCACACCCGGCAATGCTCAGGGGTTTCTCCTGGCTCTGCACTCAGGAATTACTCCTGGCGGTGCTCGGGGGCCATATGGGATGCCGAGGATCGAACCCGGCAGGCAAAGGCCGGCCACATGCAAGGCAAACACCCTACCTGCTGGGCTATCACTCTGGCCCCTTAACAGGTATTTTTACTACGGAAAGTGGAAGGTCTTGGGAGGCATGAAGATGGCAGGAAGTGATTATTTCTGAAAGAAAAGTATAGAGCAAAAGTCAAATGATACGGCAGGGTGGAGAAATAGCTTAAGGTTGGCAACTTAGATGCTAGGCAACCATAGCCTTATTATTGATTTTTATCCCAAGGCTCAGGATAAGATAAATCTAAGTATTCTAGGGAGCCAGATGATGTTGGTTTGAGCCCTAGAAGGCACTTGCTGTGGATCACCTTCGACCAGTTAAGAGCCATCCAGGCTCTCACTTCTTTCCCAGTACAGAGAAGCAATGATAACTGCAAAATCCAGCTGTTTGAGTCAGCAGCTCAATACATTCCCCCTACTCAAAAGACCCACAACTATTTTATCTAAGGTATGACATAGTCCAGACTTGATATTCCTTCTTTTGAAAGCTGCAGGTTATATATTAATAGATTAACCCCAAGGGATCTATTCAATTAATATATTGAACTGGGAGGAAGTAGAGGTTGAAAGTGGTTATATTCAGCAATGCTATGGTACTAAGGTCAAAGTCATTCTTTTGGTTCCTCATTTCATATACCCATTGCTCAGACCTTTTCCTCTCCCTCATGCTACATATTTTTTCTCCATGGATTTTAATGATTCCCTCCACCCACTACCACCATTTTTCTCCTTTTCCTTTCTTCATCTTCCTTCTAGCTCATTAACAAAACATGAAATTAAAATTAAAGAACTAAAATCTTGCTTGGTCTTTGAGCACTGACTGTGCTCAAAAGAGGCAAGAAGAGTGAAAGCTAGCGGACGTGCAGACTTAGCAGATGCAGAGAGCGCAGCTCCTGGAAACAGGCTCCACTCCTGGTTATGAAACGATGTTCAGAGGCTGAAAGATCACGTCCTCAGCCTTCACACAACCACAGAATATGTCTGTATCCTTTGGCAACTAGTTTTATAATTGTTGCATTTTAGAACCAGGCTGGACCTTAGAGATCACCTACTCCGATACCCTCGATTTGCGAATGAGGAAATAGAGGCCAAGAGGTTAAGTGACTTGCCAAGGGTCACGGAATTAATGAGTTGACAGAGTACAGAAACCCAGCTCTCCTGATTATCTGAGCAAAATCCTGGAAAAAGAAAGGGTTGGAAAAAAAACCCAAGAAACTACACTCTGCAATCAGAAATGAAAGAAAAGATAACTAATCAAGAAAGAAAAATTCAGGAAAGAAGACTGAGTCAATTCTAGGAGTAAATTCACCCAGTACTACCTAAGAAATTGCCAGACATTTCTTTCAAGAGCAAATGAGGTTGTGACAATTATGAAAAAAGCCAGGCTTATGCAGACTTGCTGTTTCTTAGATCCTCCAGCCATTTATTTTTTCCTTTTTAATAGTTTTCAGTGTGATATCTTATACACTTAGAGACTATTCCATTACGCTGACCTCTCATTTATGCCTTCCAGTAACCGAAAGCAGCTGATGTTAATGGAGCGGTGCTTTAGTGTGAAAGAGGTGAAGGCCGCGTTTGTGTGCAATCAGGTTAAGGCTGGCTCCGACAGGAGAAAAATCCATACATATGTGGCAAAGATCTGAAAAATGCCTGTATTCCCAACCTGATTACGACTTACATTTTTGCATGGTTTGTCAAAGCAGATCACTGAAATCAAATCAAGATGTAAAATGGGATAAAGTGGTTTTCGTCTCCATTCTTCCATTAATCACCGTGAACTACCGAAGAAAGAAGCTTTTCCTCTCTCACCTGAGGCGAGGTAGGATTGTCCTCTGGAAGTTATGCCAATTTGCGGCAATTGGTGCTCAAGTTCCAAAGCTAATTCTCGATTTCTCATTTCCTACATTTGCAACTAGAAGTTCTTTATGGCAGAGCAAGTTTTTCAATTCTACCAACAATTCTATTTGGGCTCTCACGTGATGCAGCCAATGCCAATAGCCATTGTTAAAAATCACGAATGTCCAGGGCTATCTAAAAATAATGAATTTATTCAGCTCAAAGTGTAGATGCAGGAATTAGATTGAGAGCCTGTCTCTCTTAATGAATAGTACATGGTGAAATTTAAATGCAAATTCAAGCAGAGTTTCTTACTGGTCTGCCTGTCAAAAAGAGGATATTAGCAGATCATGTATAAGCATTTGTACTGGCATAATTTAAGTTGCTGACAGTGTCAGGGTCTAGCCTGTTAAGAGAATAAACTTCTGGAGACTGAAATACAAATGCGGACAACTGCAGGCTAAAAATTTAGCTGCCATCTACAAAAATCTCAAACAAAAGGAGCTCTGGGTAAAATCATTTTGGAGAAAAGGAAAATGTGCCGGTTCTTGTTACACATAAGCATGTTTGTTAGGAGCATTTTCAGGTTAATTTTTGCTATTAACGTAAACCACAATTGGGGGGACCATGTAGAGGGAAGAGGAATAGGGAGGATAGTTACATAAACAAGACACAACAAAGAAAGTCTTTATTTCCAGTACCTGAATACATCAGGTTTGTTTTTAAGCACAAGGTTGCAGGTTAAATGCTCTCAGCTACCCAAGAAGTGGCTTATTAGTTTTGTAAGAAAATATTTTCTTATATTTTGACTGAAAAATACCCAGTTTAAGTGAACAAAACCATCCTTGTTAGTGAAACGCAGACCCAAAAAAAAAAAGTTGTTTCAAAGGGCCAGCAAAGAAAAGCAAAATTAATTCAAGAGGAAACGTGGCTTTCCTAATAGTAGCTTCTGAATCTGGATCTAATAGTTCTCTCAAAGACTGGCTGGAGTCTTCAACAGTTTTGTCTTCCTCCATGAGGAGGCCTAATGTGGATTGAAATCCATTTTAAGCAGATATCTGTTCTTGCACTTTGGGCGATCCCTACAAAGCACAAACGCTGTGCCCCATCAACAAGAATGAAGACAAACAAAAGTTTTGATTATTTTATAGGGCAACTTTCCAAACACAACCTTCTTTCTTTGCTTTTCCATTTTGTTCACGAGAGAAAAAAAAACCCAACTTCATCATTGGCAGCGCAGCATCCATGGGAAGATAAACAGTAACAGGCGATTATGCTGTAAGAACCACAGTGATGGCCCAGAGCAGTATTTCAACATACTGACTCAGCTACAGCCAGCACCTGAGCTATGTACTTGTCTCCTCATTTGTAAATGGACCTAATCCTGTTATTACAGAATAATTACGGCAAATCAGCACAATTACTAGAAAGACAGGAATAAACACACACATACCAGTAGCTGTTTTCTACAAATTATTATCAAAACAAAGAGGAGCAATGGATTATGGTAACATTAAGACAACATTTCTTCCCCCAGTGCTTGAGCAAGTTTATTTGAAGTTGTCATCTTCAACTAGTGATGATGCCAATGACTTTAAAAAATTCCATAAACCTTTTGAATTTTAACTCTAAATTGGACACTTCCCCAAAGCAACATGCACAAACCTCTGATTGCATAAGAATCTTTTTTTTTAACAGTACATTGTCAAAAATTAAATAAGTAATTGTATTTGTGTGCGTGCACAAACTTTGGGAGCTCCCTGCTACTCTTCTAAGTTATGGTCAAGGTGAGAAGAAAGCAAATGAAATATTCACACTTTGTGTTCTTTACAATCTGTCTTTCAATCAGTACCAGTGTGGAACTTTGCTGTCTCACCCAATATTATTATAAAATTTCCTTTCTAGGGAATCTTGTTGGAAGGTATGGTGGATGGGAAGAAATCTCCGAGCACTCACCTCCTGGACAGTGCCTCATGGCCATCTTACATCTCCTGGATTCAGCAATTGTCGGGCAGGGTATTGTGTCTTTTGCTGGCTTCTTCACAATTTGCCGTGTTCTGGTTTCCAGACCCCATTTAAATCCACAGGTGCGATTATTTCTGCTGCAAGTTCCCCATTCACTCCAATGACCAACTTCACATCCTTCTGATAAAGGTTGAAGGGGTGAAGGAAAAAAAAAATAACAACAAATAACAATTTTTTTGCTTGTTTTTAAGGGTATACATCACACCCAGCCATGTTCAGGGGGTTACTCCTGGTTTTTTGCTCAGGAATTACTCCTGGCGGTGCTCCGGGACCATATGGGATGCTGAGGGTTGAACCTGAATCCACCGCATGCAAGGCAAACACACTACCTGCTGTACTATAGCTCTGGTCCAAGATAACAATTTGATATCCCTGTACCACCTTTATTTTCAAGCTAGAAAGCTTATTTTCCCACATATCCAGCTTTGGAGGCAAAATTTCAATTTTTCAGCCTTCAAGAATCGATGCTTACCTTGGAAAATTGTAATACTTGGAGCAAACAACAGCAACATGAATCATTTTTAAGCTATTATTTTCAGACTGAGAGATAGTACAGTGAGTAGGCTGCTTGTCTTGTACACAGCCCACCTGCATTTAATCCTCAGCACTCCCCATGGGTCCCGTGATCCCTATCATGAGTGAACCCTAAGCACAGAGCCAGGAGGAAGTCCTCAGAACTGCCAAGTGTCATACCTCACTTAAAAATTAAAAACTAGAATTCTCTATTTGTCTTGGTTTAGTTTTCAAAGGTCTTGTCTATTCTGAACTACTGAAAGAGACAATCCTAAAAAAAAATTTAATTTTTTTAAACAAGATCTTTAAAAGAGTCAACAGTTAAAAAGTACAACAGAATACTATGTTTTACAACAGAATACTATGTTTATACCATGACAGTAGAGAAAAAATTGTTCTTTATTATACTCAATGCTCCCATGGCCACTTTGGAAAGACTCACAGATGAGATTTTGAAAGTACATTGTGGAAAGTATGGGAGTTTGTTTTGCATTTTATGATTCTCTTGGCTCTTTCAGCGGGTGCTTGGAATCTATAAGGTGTATTTTATCCTCTAACCTGAAGCTATATACTACTACAGTTTGAACAGTAAAATATCTACATATATGTATATGTAGATACACACATATATGCATATGTATGTGTGTACACACATATATATATACATACATATGCAAATATATATGTATGACCAGTTAGGTGATTTTTATTCTGTTTTTCTATTTGGGAGGCTACACCCCACAGTGTTCAGAGTTTACTCCTGCTCTGTTCTCAGGGATTACTTCAGGAAGTGCTATGGGATCATACATGGTGCCAGGGATGAAATTTAGATCAAAAGTATGCAAGGTAAATGCTGTGTTTACCTTGCATACTCTCTAATCTCTCTGGCCCTGACCAAATATTTGAAAATGTCAGTTCCCTAGGGGCGCTCTCGGGAAGTATCTTTAAAGATGCACCCACTGCCATGGGCAGTTCAAATGGGATTATATAAAACTAAAAGCTTCGCACCTCAGGCGGTGACCGTACAAAGACAATCACAGGTGGGAAAGGGTATCCCCATACCCATCTGACGGGGTTATTCAGGATTATCGGCCTGGTAGCACTCACAAGAAAAAAACAGCCACCCCTCTAATGGGGAGAAGAAATGCCGAAGCTTCCAAAGAAGAAATTGATGGCCAAGGCTATGAAAAGTGCTCTTCTCTTTAATCATCAGGGGATGCAATCAACACAATGAGGTACCTCTCACCACGAGCTGGCCACTCCAAACAGCAGCCCAGTGCTGGCGTGGTGTGGGGAGGGACTCTGTCCACTGTGGTGGGAGTGCCGCTGGTCCGCCCTTTTGGAAACTTGGGCTTCCTCCGACTAGATATTGGCTCCATTTGATCCGCTGCCTCTGGGATCTGGCCGAAAAACCATGAGAAACACTATCTGTACTTCTTTATCATCTCTCGTATTCTTAGCAGATCTGGACACCTAAATGGAGGGCTGGCAAGACTGTAGTCTCTATATGGAATACTTCGGCTGTCGAAAAGATGCTTATGAATTTCCTCTGGAGGGGGGCTCTGCTGGTGTTGTCGAAGGAAAGGACAGATTGTGCTGCTCTTTATGCTAAATAGATCCGTGTTTTATAAAGTGGGTGGTAATGGCAGTTAAGACTCCCTTGTCCAGAGACTTAAGTGTAAACTCTAAATACCTGCGGGCTAGCCCTGTAATAAGAGGCAGAGAGATGCGAGACGAGAGAGGAGAGAGAGAGGGGAGAGGGAAACTGGGGTCCTGCTTTAAGGCGCTGGGGGGGGGGGGGGGGGGGGGGTACTTGGTGGTGGAAATGGGGCACTGGTGGAGGGTGGGTGCTGGTTCTGTTTACCAAGACCAATATGACCCTGAATGTATGTTTCCTGTGGTTTAAAATTAAAAAAGAAAATGTCGTTTTCCCTAGCACATAAAGCCTTTAGCTTCCTTTTTTATAATTTCATATAGTAGAACAACAGTCTAACAGTGTTGTTGAATGAGGGCAAACATGTGGGATTAGGATGACGGTATGCAAAACTCCTGCCAAATTCACCATTACAGCGTGACTTTACTTAGGCAGATGAGGACTCAGACACAGAGTCACACAATATTTCAATATTAACGATTTAGGCGGCCATGGTTACTCAGCCTTTTCCTAAATACTTTAGGTTTTTATTCAGAGGAATGCACAGGGCTTTCTGTAATCTGTTTATATTTGAGAGTTTAAGTATTTCTTTTGAACATTTGTAATGGATGAATCTTCACTCCCCAAAGCAATTTCAACATCTTGAATATGCTCCTCTAATGCCTATCTTAATAGGAATATGCTAGCTCACATGTAAATAGAACCACAACTATACCTTTCTTCAGAAGCCTCTCTTTAAGAGTACATTGCACAAGCTTTCAAATGACTATTTTAGGAGGATTTTCTGAAGAAAATAAAGTGGCCAATTATCTTCAACCTCTATTTTTAATAGAGGTTCCTAATAGGTATGTTGCACATCCTACCAGATGGGTAATGTCTAATAAAATTCAGACGTGTCAGGAGTATGTAGGGGATATAGATGCTAATATATCTATTATGTAGGAAATGTCCAATCAGAATTTTATCCTAAGGTAAGCACTGGTGGACATTATCTTTTAATTGCTAATGTAAAGTTATCTAAGTTTTCAAACACTCAAAAAGTATAAAATGCACATAGGATATAGCCAAATATTTTCAGAATATTATATGCATATTGTATATGTATATATATATATTAAATTACATAGTTTAGATATATAACATAGTAACATTTTATACATAAATTTAATCAGCAATATATTTACTTCCAACTTATTTTTATTAATGCACAGAACAAAAGCAATAGTTATATTACTGCTTGAAAATTATTTTTCTTCTAAAAGTGTTTCTAACCATTAATTTATTAAGCTAATTAAGACATGAATTATGATACAGATGAGAAAAACAATGCTATTAGCACTTAAATAGTTTAACCTAACAAACACACAACTGGCAAATTTGGCAAAATGATGAAATATATGAGACTCCACACTATTCAGATGCCTAAGAAATTCAGAAAGTTAGTAAAGAACTTGATTTTTAATTTTAATCAAAATCAAGTAAATCAACTTGTTTTTAGTTTGAATATAGCTAGCATGCATTGTTTTTCAAGACACAGGTGTTAAAATAAAAGTTGAAGTTTGAAAATTACACAAAAAATGACTCACCCACACATTCCATGGTTTCATCTAATGGTGCAAAACCATTTGGACATTCATCAAAGCAACGACCTCTGTGCAAATAGAAGCCTACTTTGCACTTGGTACAAAAGTCTTTGCTAAAGCAAGAGTCACAGTTGTCTATCCTGCATCCTAAAAACAATTTTAAAGAAAGAAAATTTTAGCCAAAGAATTTTACTTGTTATGCAAATACCAGCTCATAAACTTAAAAGTTAGCACAATCGAAATTCTACTGATCAGAAAGATAAGTGTGCAACTCATTTCATCCCTAATGTTCCTACTGGCATCGCACTCTAAATCACTCTGCCTCTTGACTGAGGCAAAATTCAAGGGTGGGGCCCGGAGGCAGTGTGAGACCCTTCAGAAATTCTTGCAACTCCAAATGGGATGAAAACAAAGGATTAAAAAGAGAAGGAAAACAACCCCCAGTACAAAGTACATTGCTGCTGGGGTTGAAATCTATTCTACCCTTCAAAAGATTCAGAATGAAAAGCACAATGGGAAGACTCTATAATCAGTATCTTCTGTTTTAGGACAGTAAATTAAAATTTTTTTTAATTTAATTTTAATCCAATTAAAATTTTAATTTACTTGAAAAATTCTTTTAATTCAATTTACTGGCATCAGTAAGGCTGGCATCTACTTTCATCAGCGGATGTCTTAACTTGGAGGGGGTGTTTAGGTCATTTGAGGGTGAGGAGAATATGCAATATGAACTAGGTTTTACCAGCAGTTTATTTAGTCTTCCCAATAACCCAAGGGTGCAGAGAAGGCCCCAATTTTGCAAATAAGGAACCTGTGATTTAGAGAGATTAAGTTGACTAGCTAGTGATGCTACTGTTGATTCCAAAAACCTCCCAAACTAAATATCTTTGAAATCTCTTCTCTTTTCTTTCTACAGCACTACATCAATTTCTTGGAACTTTGTGAACTAGAGGTGTTTCCAAATCAATTAGGTCCTGACTTGAATCCCCAGTTAGTCCTTTCACTTTAGGGAATAACTCTATGAGCCTCTTCCATATCTTGTATATAACAGGAAAAAAAACAAAAATCACTGATCTTACAAAGTGACTGTGAAGATTTATAGTACATTTAAGTGGATTGGCTCATGTAAATTGCAGCCCAGGAGCAACAATAGGGCAGAAATACTTCCCACTAACTCATCACGTCACCACAAGTATGAAAGTGAATAACTTAGGATCTGGGAAAATAAATCAAGGCTTATTTCCCAAACTGCCATCCCGAACATTGAATTGTCTGAGTTGTTCACATCTCAGAGTGTGGACTCTTGAGTAGCATTTGGGACATTCCTATTGCAAAAAAGCTATACTTAATAGGCTCATTGCTGGGTCAGATTCCCTGGTGTGACAATAAGCCCAGACTGTCTTGTCTGGGCTCAAGACAGTTGCCTTGCACAAGGGAAAATACATGATAAATACATTTTCCAGTAGCAGAGAGAAGTTTGGGAGATTTAGTCAGGTTTTATCTTTACTTGTTGTAGAGTTCATTGATGGCAATTAGTAGTTTTTTTTTTTTCAATCCGGCCCAGGTATGCTGATCCAGAGACTTACAGACATGGGGCAGAGCTGCTACTTTCTCTCCCTGTGCCCAGCCGCTCACGAGGCGCCCGGGAGGCATGGCGGGTTCTAGCCCTGGCCCACCACCCCAGCAGAGCTACACAACAAGACAGATGACCTCTCCCCCCCCCCACTCCATCAGGCCGCTGTTTTCCACATTCAGACTTTCCTCTTGTTAGAACTCCACCCAGCAACAGCCTATCACAGGCCGGATCATGGACACCCACCCTGCAGCAGTTTTTTTTTTTTCAATCCGGCCCAGGTATGCTGATCCAGAGACTTACAGACATGGGGCAGAGCTGCTACTTGCTCTCCCTGTGCCCAGCCACTCACGAGGTGCCCGGGAGGGATGGCAGGTTCTAGCCCTGGCCCGCCACCCCAGCAGAGCCTCACAACAAGCCAGATGACCCCCCCCACTCCATCGGGCCGCCATTTTCCATGTCCAGACTTCCCTCTAGTCAAGACTCCACCCAGCGACAGCCTATCACAGCCCGTCTTGCCCGGCCACTTGCGGCGGCATGGTTCATCTATAAATGCTATATTTAGAGGTGACTACAAGGGTATGCCACCTGCACGGCAAGCCTGGCAAGCTGCCCGTGTTGTATTTGATATTCCAAATACCAGTAACAATTATATTAGTTCATTCCCATGACCTAATATAATGGTTTGAGGCTCTTTATGTTCCTGGAGCTAGCAGATGCCCTTGGGCTCTACTAGCATGAGACAGGACATATGGAGATATTACTGGTGCCAGCTAGAGCAAATAGATGATCAACGGGAGGATAGTGATAGTGATTACTTGATCACTTGTCTTCCCTTGTTCATCGATTTGCTCAAATGGGTGACAATAACATCGCCATGAGTCCCAGATGCATGCTAGTATAGCCCAAGGGCATCTGCTCACTTCAGGAATACAAAGAGCCTCAAACCATTCATTCAGGTCACGTGAATGAGGTCTATAATTGTTACTTTTTGGGGTATATTAAATACAGTACAGGTAGCTTGCCAGGCTCTTCCATGTGGGTGGGATACTCTTGGTAGTAGGTAGGCTCTCAATTCGTGCATTTACTGATGAACTGTGCAGCTGCAAAGCAGCCGCACAATGGAGAGAGATTGGCTTTTCTCTTGGGTGTAGCTCTGACGAGCTGTCGAGTTCAGACGTTGAAAATGGCTGCCCCTCATGTTGTGGGGGTTCCTCTGACTTCTTGCAAGGCTCTATTGGGATGGCGGGCCAGGGCTAAAACCCACCTTCCTTCCCGGATGCCACATGATCAGCTGACCACAGGGAGAGCTGGTAGCAGCTCTTCCCTGTGTATATGTATCTCAGTTCAGTGATAGCAATTAACAAGCTCTGTGCAATTTACACACCTTCTCCTGTACTCACTTCACAAGTCTCAGAGATCCAGTCCAGTATCTGGTATGTCATAATCCAGAAAAGAAATTTTTGGGCCTAGCAACTGAATCATTAGGCCAAATACCCTACCCTGCCCCCCACACACACACTTTGAAGCACTGCTTAGATGATCCTTACCCAAAAAAATGCAGCCAAAGTATAAAATCACTCAATATGAAAGTTGAGATATTAAGGACAGGAAGTATTATTTTAAAATAATTTAATAGGTTACCTTAAATAAATAACTCCTCTAGAAGTATAAAGTAAAAAATGTTAATTGCTTCCCTTTCAAAGTTGAATTCAAATAGTTTTACATGTATGCATTAAATAACCATCAAAAACAGCTAATCAACTCCTAGAATGTTACCAAATCCACAACTGGAAAACCAACTATGTGTGGATGAGAATTCATGGTCAAACACACAACTGATCCTTTTGAGGCAAAGGGAAAGTCTGGATGGTGGAACAGTTTATCACCCCATAAAGAGATTATTGGTACTTTAAATTTTATAGCCTATATTTTAATAAAATGGTGGTAATGGCTGATCAGTAATTTCTTAATCATGGTCAAAATACATGATCATTATGTCCACAAATTTTAGATTTTTCTTACTACATTTTTTAAAAAAGCTATCAATCTTTCCTGTTAGCAAAATTATTTTTCAAGTATCAATGATAAACTTTCCAAAAAAACCTAAAAGGTGAAGAGAACAAAATGTTCATAGTTTAAAAAAAAAAGACTACACACTTCATAAATCAGCCGTTATCTACAAGATCTGATTTTTTCTTTTAAAACAAGTCTCACACCAATATGTTTTTTGGTCAAAAGTTAAAGCACAAGCATTTGGAAATAATTTTACAAAGCCTTTTGCTGATATTTTTTTCTAACCATAGCTCCCATTCCTCATTTCATTCCATGTTCCTATTACCAGTTCATAGAATGTGGAATTTCTGAAATACCTATCATTCTCTATAAAGTCCCTTAAGACTTCTTCAGGCATAAATCTAAGAAAGAAAATCATTTGCTCTCAAATGGAAGGAAAATAAACTATGATGCATTCAAATCAGAGTGCCATAATAGTACAAAAGCACAAGGTGAAGCATAAGCAATAGCCAAAAATAAGCTCTAAGATTTATTAAGTGAAAAAGACAATTGCAAGATACATAGTACCCAGGATAATAAAACTGCAGGCACATGGGAAGTATGTTAGAAAAGTTAATTTGGGAAGGAGGTTATGGAATTCTAAATTACATATATATGTATACACATGCAACGTATGATTATATACTTATAAGATTCATATATATTGGTATGAATCACATGAACTTTTCACACTTGTAATTTGTTTGTATATTGAAAGTAAAACAGGTCCAGAGAGATTATTCTAAGATCAAGGTGTATGCCCTGCATGTAACGGACTCCAGTTCAAGTCTGGCACCTCAGAGTCCCCTGAGTATTACAGGGTAAAGTAATGGAGCCCTGAGTCTCCCAAGTACTACTGGGATGTTCTGGATAATTCCTAGCACCATAGGACAAATCCTAATACAAGCATCTCTGCATCCTTGGGCCCTTGTCCTGAACCTCTGGCCTGTTGGGCTGCTATCACTGGGATGTCCCTGGGCCTCCTGAGCACTGCTTGGGAGCCCTAACCCAACCCCAAAATAAGTAAAACAGAAAACACCATTTCAATCTACATTTTTCACCACTTGAATTTACAGAAAACAGCAATAATAATAATGTTCCAAATTCAATCCTTTTGATTAAGTAGACAAGAATAAACAAAGGACTATAATCTCTATTATCCGATCTCAAAACATTTCAGAGTTGAATGCAGGAAATTATATGCTTGCAGGGCAACACTGACCAGTCATATACCATCTCTTGTCACCATCTTCTGGCCAATGGCACTGTTCTTTCAATGTACTCATAAGAGATAATAATAATATTTTTTGTGCAAGAAAATATTTAGACAAATGTTTTGGTGTTCCATTCTGACCTCTGGAGCTTTCTCAAATTCCCTGGAGTCCTTCAGTCTTGATCATGACATTGAATCCACAGAGGTGGCCATACTCTCAGCAGCCTACAAGGATGCAACTCACTTCATGGCAAACAGCAGTGAATGCAGTGCTTTCAAGCACCCACTGCATAAACCCCCAAGACTGGCCCTCTATTGTTATGTGCAGCTGCAACCCAAAACCTTCATCATCAGCCCATGTCCACGCAGAATCCCTGCATGCTCAGCCACTGCTCTAAAAGTGAACTTTCCTGCTTTGCAGAAAAAGCACCTTGATTTATGAGGCTACCTTGTCTCATTTCCCCTCTGACCTTGCAGCCAGTCTACCCTCAAAGAAGATTTTATTGAGGAGAGAGGACCTGAAGGAGTGGTCAGTTGGCTTAGAAGCCTCCTCCTGGCTATCACTGGCCAATCTGGCTGGCAGTTCAATGTGATGGGACAGGATTTAGTGCTACTTCGATTCTACCATGCTAGGATTAGCTGGGCAAAGCCATGGATCTGGGGCAAAACAAACAAACAAACGGACAAACAAACAAAAAACCCTCCTATCTTACTACTCCAAAACAATTGGATTGAAGTGCACTCAAATCAACTATATTTTAATATAAAATACACTCTCAAGTAAAATAATTCCAAACCATCTAGGAGGTTTGGAGGAACCTATCACCCTCTCCACCTTATCTTTTCTCAGTGACCTATGATGCCTTCTCCCCAGAAACATATATTAACAGTTCAGAAAAATCTTTATGTAACCTTAAAGATCAATGAGTTTATTAACACCATTGGGAAATTATACTACATAAGAGAAGTATATTACACTAACTAAAAAGAGGTATATCCAAAAAAGAGAGAAAGAGTGGAGGGGATATTCAAGTTTACTAGACATGAACATTTCCATAAAAATCTGGGCTTTAAGTCCTCATCCAGAAATGCAATACTCTTGGTTAAGCCAACTTACATGCTTCTAAATTACAGTTCCTCCTCAAAAATGTATTTCACCAAATGAGGACTGCCAGCATTGGTTTAAGTAAAATTACAGTCCAAGCCAAACAGTCCAAATGGAGTCTGATGGGACTGTCATTTGGCAAGAAGGGCTCGCTAGAAACAGTAAAATGGACTGGATGGCCATTCCTCTCTTCCCATGGCACCCAGACAGGCTCTATTAAAACATTTCTCAAATTATACCGTAGTTCAGCACAACGGTTCATTCCAAGCATTCTCTAAGGATGGAGCACACGCCAGGTATTGTGCCAGTTCTGAAGACTCTAAAATTATACTACCCATTCTTTTTCCTGGAGGTGCTAAAGTTATAAAAAGGACTTTTGCAGGGCACTGCAATATGGCATCTAGCATCCTAGAAGCTTTTGCCAGGCACATCAGCAATGGAGAAGAAAGACCTACTTCTATCACACCATTAAAATCTCTTTGTCTTTTTCCGTCTGTAACCAAATTCCCTGTTTCTCACACACAGTACAGGACACATAGTAGAGTCTCAATGCTTACTAAGGAAACTGGTAGCAATGTCTTTAAAAACTCAATTCCTTTTTATTTAAAAATTAAGTGCTTAGAATGAGACTGCTTCACAGATATTGTACATATCTTAATATAAAAGGAAACTCATGGGTGCTATAAAGGACTGCAAATCCTATTGGGTGATCAAATAAAGACGTGAAAATCATTGCAATAAAAATGTAAATCTTGATGGGTGGTAGATATATAATGAATATGTATTGTGGAACTTGGAATCTCAGTTGAGCGGGTTCAAGAGAGAAAAGGGAAAAGCAGCTTCTTGGTGAGGCTGATTCTTCATTATAAGGCAATGGAGAAAACTCATGTACTGCAATGATAGGTCCAGTGAAAACTGACCCACATGAACAGGACATTAGGTAGAGAGAATACTTAGTGAGAATTGCTGAGAGTGGGCAATTTCACTGACTTGACTTTGTTTCAGGGCAAAAAAGGCAAAACGAATTATTTCCACTGTGTGATTTTAAGTAACAATTAAAATTAGTAAGAGTAAACTAAGAACATGGGATCAGAAAGACCAGACAGGCATCAAGACACATGCTTGCATACGATTGGCCCCAGTTTCATGTCTGGCACCACATGGTCCCCCGGAGAATCATGGAGTGTGACCCCAAAAACTTTTCCAGCACCACCAGGGGCCTGGGTTCTCCCTGGCACTGCAGGGCCTATGAAACACTGTATCGTATAGCCTTCAGTTGATGGAGAATCACTGGGAATGGCCCCTAGGTCTCCTGAATACCCACTTGGAGAACCACCAAAAAAGGCAGGTTCCAATTTAGATCTTTGTCTGCCTAAAAGCAATAAATTCCTACAAAATCCAGAACACATGAGCAATATGACCAAGAAAACGCCTGCTTATTCCTTCGTTTCGGTAGGGCAAAGCCCCACAGGGCCAGTATCACCATGGAAAACCAGACACACAAGCACTTTTGGGGGTCTACAAAAAAAAAAGCAGACACAGTGCACTTTCGGATTTGGGGTCTACAAAAAAGGAAATGGACCAGGCAGAAATCAAGGCAGCAATGTGACCACTCTGAAGTCCATACACAGGTCAGCTGGAGAGTAAATATCTTCAGGAAAATAGACTCCTGAAAGAGGAGGGGAATAAGGAAAACTGCTCAGACGCAACACTTAAAGTGCTGAACCATGAAAAGTTCTCATGTATCTATAGGACTGAGACTGGAGAAGGGAAGTTTCAAAAACAGATGTAGAAGAGCCGCTATCACTCCATGTCTTTCCTTGGCCTCAGAGCTTCGTCTTGTCACTCTGAGCTTTATCTGCCCAACAAGTTGAGTTGACCACGTCAATTTCTTCCTTGAATATCTTAGCATGGCCAAGCATACAATTTTTAAAAAATAGAAAAGAACCAACCTTTATTATGCCCAATAGGGACATGCAAGTTCTATAGTGTTGTATCAATTACTAAAGAAAGGGAAGAAAGCCATGAGGTAAAGTACATCACACATATTGAGGAATCACCTTCAGTTAAATATTGATTAGTAGGACTATGTGCTCCAATTTTGATAATACATTAGGATATTTCTTCTTTGTTCCAACTGCCCTTATAAAACTACCAGCATCTCCGTCACAAATAAGTTCAACATTTGCCTGACTAGAGGCATCTAGTCTTCAGACTACAGTGGCAAGGGTCAAAGAGCATCAAGTCAGGCCCTGGAAAATGCCAGAAGTTTCTGTTAAGTGTTACTAAAGTTTGAACAGAAATTAAAGGCATGGATTGTCCCAGAAGACTTTGGAAATTAGGACGTTTAGCAATTTTTCACATGGAATGAACTAAACAGTGCAACTTAATACGAGGTTTCTTAAAACTGTCAAAATATTTTTTTTACTTCTCCAGAAATTTTAAATACTGCTGTTTAACATTCTTTCACAAAACTTGCAATGGTTTATAAATATGTCTAAATAAAGTTTTTTGAGCTTCATATTATAAAAAATTATGCATCTCTAAAACATACTGTTCTAGTAATTCCATTCAAGTAGGAACTGATGAAAACTATGGCCTAAGATTATAGGGGTTTTTGTAGGATGGTCTATCTCACCCAGCTAAGAGACAGTTATATTTCAACCTAAAGAAAATACAGATCTAGGGGGCTGGAGCGATAGCACAGCGGGTAGGGTGTTTGCCTTGCACATGGTCGACTCAGGTTTGATCACCCGGCATATGGTGCCCGAGCACCACCAAGAGTAATTCCTGAGTGAAAAGCCAGGAGTAACCTCTGAGCATCTCCGGGTATGACCCAAAAATCAAAAATAATAATAATAATAATAATAATAATAATAATAATAATAATAATAATAAATAAAAAAGAAAATACAGATTTAAAGGTTTCAGGACTTAGTGTTTCATACTTATTATTTTACTATTTGAAGAACAAGGCCAAAAAAGCATTAGTAAGTTAACAGAAGATCTGGGGTATATGTCTGCATAAAATCCATTAGAATATGTGAAGTGCGGGGCCGGAGCGATAGCCCAGCGGTAGGGCGTTTGCCTTGCGAGGCCGGCCCTGTCGGCCCGGGTTCGATCCCCCCGGCGTCCTGTACGGTCCCCGAGCGGGGCCAGGAGTAATTCCTGAGTGCAGAGCCAGGAGAAACCCCTGAGCATCGCCGGTGTGACCCAAAAAGCAAAAAAAAAAAAAAAAAGAATATGTGAAGTGAAAATGTTTTTTCATTAGAATGACCATAGGATGATGAAACTCAACTTTGTCCAGTGCAAATAGGACACTTAGAACAAGAGTCAAAGGCAGAAAATAAAAGCTATATGGAGAATATAGTGGCTTCTTAAATAGTACAGCGATCAGCATGGCCAAAGTTATATGGACTCACTCTTGTATTAGCAGGTCAGTAAAGCTCTGTTTAATTAGAGCCTTGCAAGAAGCCAGAGGAACCCCCCACACCATGAGGGCCGCCATTTTCCACATCCGGACTCCCATCTCCTCAGTGCTCCACCCAGCAGAAGAGCTGATCAGAGCTGATCACGGCATCAATAAATGCTTGAGTTTTGAGATGACTACAAGAGTATCCCACCTGCACGGCAGAGCCTGGCAAGCTACCCGTGTTGTATTTGACATGCCAAATACCAGTAACAATTAGAGACCTCATTCCCATGACTTGATGGAATGGTTTGGCGCTCTATGTTCCTGGAGTGGGCAGATGCCCTTGGGCCATCTCGCATGTGACAGGATGTATTGAGATGTTACTGGTGCCCGCTCGAGCAAATCGATGATCTACAGGAAGACAGTGATACAGTGATAAAGGATATAATGGAAACCAGAGAGATAGTACAGCAAGTAGAGTACTTGCCTGCAAGTGGCTGGCCTGGATTTGATTTCCAGCAGCAGTCCTGGTGGTGCTCTGATATATGGTCCCCAGAGACCAGCCAGAAGTTAGCTCTGAGAGCAAAATCCAGAGTAAGCCCTGAGGACCTCTAGGTTTGGCACAAGAAGAGAGGTAACAAAAATAGATAATGATAGTATTGATCACATAGTGTTGAGGGGATTCAAAAATTTGATAAAGATATAATATCTGCTGCATAACAGTAATCAAAGAATCAGAGTCAGTATGAGGATAAAAATTATACCTACTAGGTGAATCCAAGGTTGGAAGGTTCAAAAATGAAGATAAAGCTAGTGAATTCACAACAGATAGCAGTCTTTATATAAGGCCTTACATGTAGCCAAACTGTTGCAGGACTCCTCTAAGAACCTCTGCATCTGCCCTGGATTGCCTCCTGCAGGTCACTTCATAGATAAGGGGTAGTATAAATGTGGCAGTTTATCTGACCATGTAATCTGTACTGGCTGGTATAAATATTCTCTCATGCTACCACAACCATCGTGGGACTAGCTAGATTTTACCAGCATATTTGCCTGGCCACGTTGGATCTCCAAGTAATTAGACCAGAGAGAAATGCAGTTTGCCTCCAAGCAAGCAAGCATGGCTCCCTGATAACTCAAAGGCAACTAAAATACAAAACTACCGTGAAGTAGATGAGACTCTTGTGAAGGCTTGGAGAAATATTTAACTGGCATTAGTATTAGCACCGTTCTCCCTGCATTAACATACGCCTCAGAGACCTGGGCCCTACGAAAGCAGGATGAGAATGCTATTCGGTCTCCCAGAGAGGAATCGAAAGAGCTATGCTTGGAATATCACGCCTCACTCAAGTGAGAGAAGGAATCCGGAGTTCTGACCTCCATCGCTATTCCAGAATCAGGGAAGCTGTCTCGTTTGCCAAGGCTTCCGAAAATCAGATGGGCTGGACATGTAATGCGATTTGGAGACAACCACTGGACTAGAGCCATTACTGACCGGATCCCACGGGATGTCAAAAGATCACGTGGCGCCCACCTACAAGATGGTCAGACTTCCTTGTCAAGACCCTGAAGGAATGGATTGATGCTCTTCATATTCCTGAATCAACCAGATGCCATTGTGCTACATTGGCACGTGATAGGGCCCAATGGAAATGTTACTGGCGCCCGCTCAAGCAAATCGATGAATAACGGGATTCAAGTGATAAGTGATCAAGTGAAGTATTAGTCTTTGGTACAGAGACTACCATCTCAGAAACCCCCTTCTCTACTCTATAAAGGCATTTCCAGGTAGATCTTGGCTCAAAACATTAGCATATAATAGAGCCTAGGTGAGTTGCTGGGAGAAATTACCTAAGGGCATTTGACCCTTCCTGCTTCACATAATAGTGGGAGGTCTGAGTGCAGGGATATAAAAACCAGCCTGCTCGCTCTCTCTCTCCCTCTCTCCTCTCTCTCTCTCTCTTTTTCCTCTCTCTTTCTCTTCTTCTCTCTCTCTCTCTCTCTCTCTCTCTCTCTCTCTCTCTCTCTCTCTCTCTCTCTCTCTCTCTCTCTCTCTCGGCTCACTTTTGGGGCTTGCACTCTTCTTGGGAGTCTTGTCTTTGTCTAATTTTTACAGGGCCTTAACATGTGGTGGCCGCCATCTTGGCCTACACGTGGCTAGGGTTTTAGCAGGGAATCCTAAGCACAGGGTTTTTCCTATTGCGGATTTGTATGCCTGAACCTGTGATAAGTAAAGCATTTTAAAACCTGCATCGGATTCCTGAGTTTTCATCCATTCCCGCTGGCCCCGGAGGTAGAAAGAAACTCACTTCCCAGCACTGTCGGGACCCCAGTGGCATTCCCTGACACCAAACAAACTGAACACAATCATTTGATAAGTGCCTTCATAGAGAGTGATGTATTTCATTTAGAAAAAATGAGCTTAAATGGAAATTTGGTCTTTTTTGGAGATGAATCATATACACTTTGCCTTACCCCAATCAGTGTCAGATAAGTGGGAAATACTCTACCGATATGAGCTGATTGCTCAGAATATCAAATAAAAATGAACAACAATATATATATATATATATATATATAGGAAGGTGCCACATAAAGGTTGTGTCTCTCCATAAGGAAAAATAATTTTATCTTTAACAGATATTGCTTGAAATTTTCTGAACCCCTTTCCAAACAAAATGAAAATATTCATTTTGCTAAGTACAATAAATGTGGTCTATCATGATCATTGGTGCAGTGGCCACTAGGTTAGCAAAATGCTAAGCTTGACAATAATTCTGTTATCATTATTTAAATATTATTATTAAAATACAAAAATAGATATAACTAAATATCATTATTTTAAATAATTTTATTTATGCTTGAGTTGCAAATAAGTAGGATAAATGATTTTTATCCAGAACTTTATATATTGTTTTTGAAATAGTATGGAATGACATCATGAATTCAAGAAGTATCTTTTATTTCAACTTCATAGATATAGATTCTATCAAAATATTTTTTCCTCTTGATTCACTTTAAAGTGTTACAATGATTCATTAAGGGGAAAAAAAGCCCAAAATTCAAAAAATTTTAAATATGTTGCTGATAAATTCACTGAAATGTTGCTTTTTTATATCATATCTTCCCTCTTAAACAAACACACACATAGAAAAAAAAGAAATATTAAGGCTCATGTGACATCACATCGTCAAATAATAAGGAACTAAAAAATGACTTATATATGTTCATATATTCAAATGATACATATTCACAATCATTTTAAAAAAACAAATTAAAACTTGAATAGTGAACTGGGAACACAAAGCTAGGTGTTTAAAAGATTTTTTTGCCCATTTCAAGTGAGTAAAAGAGGAAGAAAACAACCTCAAATTCAAAACAAAAGAATGTAATAGCAATGAAAACAGTTTTAAGTATTATAAACCAAATTAATTTTCTTATCAGATTTTAAATTCCTGTTTGAAGCAGATTCTTTATCTTGGTTATTCTTGTAGTCTGTCTTTTTGGGTAGATTGTCACCCTTTCACATTAAGGTGGGAACAGTTTGATGAAGTTCAGACCTGAGTCTTAGTTGAATTTTCCCAAATGTTGGAAAATTTTAATCTCCCCACCCAACTAAATGGAAAAGCTTATATAAGCTTATATGTCTTGCCATCCACTCAACTTCCATCCAAGGAAAACAAAAAGAATTTCTTGATCCCTTCACACTACAAAGAGACTAGAGCAGAAATCAGCAAACTTCTCTTGAAAAGGGCCAGTGGTAAATGTTTTAGGCTTTGTGAGCTGTCTGGTTGGTCTCTGTATAACCATCCCACTCCATCATAGAACTGAAGCAGTCATGGACAAGTCTTAGATGATTGTGCTTTCCAATAACAATTTATGAACACACACAAACACACACTTGTGAGTGCACTGGTCAGCTTATTAAACATATTCCCACTAATAATCTCTTGAAAAATGCTGTTATTCCTCTTTATCTTTGTCACAGAGCAGTAAGTTCTTTATACGAACTCTGTAAAGATAACCAGTTTGGTGCATGGTGTACTACGTCCTGTTAAATAGAAAAGAACCTCTAGAGTCTTCTCATCTGCATCTATGTAAGTTCATTCAAAGAGTAATAGACATAAAGAACTGGCATGATCCTCATCTAACAGGGGTTGCTCCGTTTGCCACCCCTTTACTAATCATATTTAGCAGCTCATCAAAAAATTGTATTTCTTTAGGCCCAGAGTGATATATAAGTAGAAAGGCGCTTGTAGGTGGCTTACTCCAATTTAAATTCCCAGCGCTACATAAGTCCCGCTGCTGAGCACATTCAGGATTCATTCCTAAAAGCACTACACCAGAATAGCCCGAGCCTCACCAGTTGTGACACCTCCAAAGAAATTCCTTTCTTAAGCCTTCCATGATTATTAGATACTAAAAGTATTGGCTAGGACTGGCTTCATTACATGTAAAAATAGACCCAGTTTTTTTTTTTTGAGGCTGTAAACCCTGCTTTATTTTTTTATTTTTTTTTATTTTTACAATTACAAAGATATACAATTAAAAAAGTTCATATTTGGGTTTTGGTCATACTGTGTTCCAGCACTCATCCCTCCACCAGTGCCCATCTCCCACCACCAACGCCCCGGTTCCCTCTCCCCCTCCCTCCTCCATGGCAGGTTCTTTATTTCTTTCCCTCTCTCTCTCTTTCTATTTTCCTTCCCCAGTTTTCACCTGAGCTTTTTTATACTTTTATGAAGTGTTCCTTCTGTAAAATAAGCTAAAAGGCATTGCAAGAAAACAGTTCAGGAACAAAAAACATAGGTTGGGTCAGTGTGAGACACACAATCCAGTATCAACTCTGCTACAGGACTTTAAACAGTCCTTCTTGGCTCCGCATTAACTATGCAAAGGGTTCAGCCAAAAGGAGAGGCCTAAATAAATCTTCAATGAGCATAGGGAATACCTGGGATCATTCCCAGGGGGCTGCTGCTACTACTGTATGTTCCCAATTATGGTAGATACCTCCAGGCAAGTCAACCATTCAATTCATGTGTACTAAACATGTGTACTATTGTATGCCAAGTGATTGATCCACTGACTTCAGTCCATTAAACTTGGCTCTGAGGAGATATAGGTTTTGGATACAATGCCTTAAAAAACAAAATTTTCTGTTTTAGCTCAGTTACTGATGCATCAAAATATAGTAACCCCAGGGGAAGAAGAATGCCTAATAGTCAAATGACAATGTAGCCACCTATCCATTATCTCTGGTAAGAGAACTACAGAACCATCCTCATAATCCTGCTAAGCTATAGGACCAGAGAGTTCTTTCCCCATAGAGTTATCAAATGGCTGGGAGTATGTTCTCATGCTGAGGTTAATACATCTTAGGCAAAGAGTACTCTGTCAACTTGGATACTGATTAAACAATGTGGTGAGGGGCAATAGCTCTTTGTTTGAAAAAACTTGACATCAACCAATTGGTACTTCTCAAGCCTTCCTCTCTGCTTCTGGGACATCCTCTGATTTTCTTTCTCTCTTCCGGATGACTCAATCATAGCCTCCACTGCAGGACTTTTTTTCTTTGCTATTAAATGTCAACATTCTTTAGACTTTTTAATCCTCAGAACCTCTATTTGAAAATAACCTGTTAATCAAATGAATGCTTTAGGCAGTGTGGCCCAAAACTCAAGTCCTTCTCTGGGAAAGAAACCAGTTCAAGCCTCAGGGCTCTCAGCCATGATGCAGAGACTCAGAAGCACGGGGAGAGCAGCCATCCGGCTCTCCCTAGCTCAGCTGACCATGAGGCTCCTAGGAAGCAAGATGGGTTTTGGGTGTTGGCCCATCACCTCTGTAGGCCTCAGAAGCAGCTGGATGAGACTCGCTCTCCATAATAGCCGCCATTTTTGTGGTTCGAACACCACAGCTCATCAGAACCCACACAAGAGATATGCTGATCTCAAGACCAGCTCAGAGCAGCTGAGTTTGAGCCCAGATAGGCAGTTCTTAGAGGCAGAAGTCATCGGGTGTTCCTAGAGATGGAGCTGGGGTCCCCATTTCCCTCTCTGACCCATCCAGAGGCCTGGTGGCCCCACCCATGAACTTCCTCAGGGCTCTCATCCATGATGCAGAGACTCAGACGCACTAGGAATGAGCTGCCATCCAGCTCTCCCCTAGCTCAGCTGACCAAGAGGCACCCAGGGGACAAGATGGGTTTTGGGAGTGGGCCCATCACCTCTGTAGGGCCTCGGAAGCAGCCGGATGAGACTCACCACCATAATAGCTGCCATTTTCGTGGTCTGGACCCAGTACATCAAACTAGTGGAACCAATCATGTTCTAGAATATATTACAATCTACAATGTATAAGGAAGGGAAGCAAGGAAAGAGAGAGAGAGAGAGAGAGAGAGAGAGAGAGAGAAGAAAGGAGATAAAGAACCTGCCATGGAGGCAGGCTGGGGAAGGGGGATAGAGGTGGGGACATTGTGATGGGAGATGGGCAGGGGGTAGAGGAATGGGTGTTGGAACACTGTAGAACCAAAAATTCAAACATTAGCATCTTGTAATTGTATATCTAACAGTGTTATAATAAAATATTTAAAAAAAAAAATAAGAAACCAGTTCAAGACAATGAACTTTCTAAGTATACCAATTAAAAATAATCTCCCATGCACAATCTATCTCCCACAAAAAAAAAAAAAAGTATAAAATGTACCAAGCAAAGTGTTTTAAGTTATTTGGTTGACCCTAAGAGAAGCAGTAAAGAACGGTTAAAGCAGCAAGGGAGTGGAGATGAAGTGAGTCCAAGAGAATTCCAGATTCCATTCTTGGTTCTGCTTTATACCAGGACCTTAAGTATCAAAATCAAAACTTTTTTTTTAGCAAATATATTTTTAAATTGCATAATTCAAGGATTTCCAGTATTTCTAAAATCACCTAACCTGTCCTGTATTAATTCCTTAGAAATATTTAAACACTAGTCTCCAGTTCAAAAAATTAAGGAATTGTTATATATATTTAACTGTGAACTTTGTTACCTTTTCTTTTTTTTTTATTAAAGCACCATGATTTACAAGTTATTCATAGTTGGGTTTTATTTTTATTTTTTTTTTTCTTTTTTGGGTCACAACTGACAATTCTCAGAGGTTACTCCTGGCTCTTTGCTCAGGAATTACTCCTGGTGGTGCTCAGGGGGACCATATGAGATGCCGAAAATCAAACTCAGGTCAGCCGCATGCAAGGCAAATGCCCTACCCACTGTACTATTACTCCGTCCCCCATAGTTGGGTTTTTAGACATACAATATTCCATCACTGATCCAACCACTAGTGTCAATTTTCCTCCACCATTAACTCTGAATTTCTTATGTTTAAAATGACTAGGTTTTGAGCCTATGATTTTATCTCAATGACCTTTCTAAGTGTGCCAATTAAAATATCCTATCCACCTATCCACTATTCCCCCCAAAAGGGAAGAGTATAAAATGAGTAAAAAGAAAAGAGTATAAACTCTCCTAGCTAAACTAAATTTTTCACAAAGTAGCAAAAAACAGTCAAAATCATAAAACATGACTGACATAAAGTAGAAAATTCACTGGATAAAGAAAGAAATTCTTATAATACTTGTATACAAATCTCTTAAAAAATAGACACTCTCTGGAAAGAAAGGTTTAATATTTTCCTGTACATAAAAAGGTCCTATTTTTTTCCCATTAGCACATTTCTGATTCTTTTTCCTAGTACATAAATAAAACAAATTCTTGCTAACATAAGGTAGCCCTATTGTAGATTTCTGATTAAGCAATTATTAATTGCTGGTTAGTCATACAAAGCACCTGGGTTTGGATCTTATTTGTTTGTTTCCACCACGACCTTATTTAATTTTCCACCCCCTCTTTCTTTGCATCAACTGTCTCTTCCCTCCATCTTGCACACTCTCTCTCTATCTCTATCTCTTTCTTCCAAATTTATGAGTCTTAGTTATCATGAATTTCAAGAAATTTATCAGTTAAAAAGAAAGAGGAAACTGTTACGCTCATCATGGCTGCTTCACTGAGACTATGTCTTCCCTTCCCTCAAAGCCCTATCAATTGGGATACTGACAAAACAATGGTGAAGGACAATAACTCTTTGTTTGAAAAGTGAAACTTTGGTATAAATCAATTGGTACTTCTCAAGCCTTCCTCTCTGCTTCTAGGACATTATTCTTTGATTTTCTTTCTCTCTTCTGGATGACTCAATCACAGCCTCCTCTGCAGGCTTTTCCTTCACTTGCTATTGAATGTCAACATTCTTCAGACTTTAATCCTTAGAATCTCTTTTCACCCTCAGTTGATAATCTCTTCTTCCTGCCAGTGATTCAGTTCAGACCTCCCTTGAGAGCTCTGTACCCTTATCTAAACCATCACTGGGCACATTTCCCTGGATGTCTCTAACCCCCTTAAGCTCACAATGTCATCCCAAATCAACCATTTTCCACATCATGATCTTTCTTCCCAGCAAATATGCTCTTCCTTCTATACTCTGTGTCTTGATTAGTAGCTGGAGCTATTCTCTAGTCATCAAACCAAAATCATAATAATAGCCTTAATTTTTCTCCTCATCTTCATCCAACATTCTCCAGTTGATTATCAACTCATATTGAGTCTTCCTTAATATATTTCTTTATTCATCCAATTCCACGGAAACTACCTTCCTTTGTTTATTCATTGGACAAATAGTTTTTGAGCTACTGTGTGCCAGATAGTATTCTGTATGTTGAGTGCCTGGATGCTCCAAATCTGAATCACTTCTATATTGGAATTTGATTTCTAAAGTAAGAAGTAAGGAAAGTCAAAAGTATGTTACTCATGTGGAACCAGTTTTGAATTGAACAGACCACATCTTATCTCTGGCTTCCATGGTGTGACTTCTAGGTGAAAATGCAATGACCCGACTCAGCAATTTGGCAGCTATGAAGAAACAGGGAGACATCTGTTGATGGTGTCGACAGACCCCAAACTGCAGTCTTCTGTCTAAAGAATCCTGCTTACTAATCAGGGAGAGACTGATAGACTTAAGAATTAATCCAAAATGGTTTACTACAAATTGCTTAAACTCAGCCACTTTCCTCCCTGATCCTTTAAATCTCCCATGTCTTGATCCTGTTAGACATACTCTGGAGTGGTCCTGTCATCTTCCCTTTGAATCTTCCCTTTGAATAAATACATTTTTTGGTGATAACATAGCCTAACTATTTCTTGGGTGGACACTCATGAGTATTGAAGAAATGAGGGAGAAAGGTTACAAAGACTGAAGAGATAGTATAGAGGTATAGCAAAAATTATTTGGTTACATAGTTTTGGATGCATAACCAAAGAATGTAAAGAATGAAAATATTGGAAGGGAGAGAGTAAAGATGACAGAGAGAAAAAAATTTAGGTAGTTTCGGCAGAGAAGCTCTTATGAGGAAATAGAATTCTTACCTTTTGTTTGGGGGCCACACCTAGCTACACACAGGGGTCACTACTGATTCATTACTAGAGGTCACCCTGGCAGTGCTTGGGAGACAATATGCAGTGTCAGGACCTGAGTCAGGTCAGCAGCATGCAGGGCTTAACCCCTGTACTTATCTTAACCCCTGTACTATCTTCGCCACCCTACAGTTCTCTTTTTAAATACATGATCTTTTGTGGTACCAAAAAAATTATTTTCCAAAACATAAAATCACATTAAATTATTTGAGAGCTGATGATTTTCATGAAGAAGTTTCAAGTATCTAAATTCAGCATTTAAGGTTTACAGTGATTCAGTTGCCACTAACTGCACGAACATAATTTATGGTACAATTGTGGCAACTGTCCTTCTCTACCTACATTTTATGTAATAGTAATATGTTGTATCTTTGCTCATTTACATGAATATTTTGCTTTTTCTGATATAAAATGCTTAATCCTAATCATTCTAAAATTATTGGAGTATTCATAATTATGATTTCCTTTATTGCTATATGCAATATAAGCAATATACCCAAGCTTTGGATACTGTCTTTACCCAAGCTTAAGTAACTTCATAAATAGTTTACAATAATTGCCATAATCTGCTTTGCACATGCTTTTGGAAAATAAAGTGGGAAAAGTATATCTTAATAGAGTATTTGACAAAGAATAGAAGAAATAAGTTAGCAAAATTTACCACATACTATGTTGTTTGTCATTATGCTTCTATTAATGATGCCTAGCAGAGGTGAGATGCAAAAGAAAATTATTTTATTAGTCAAGATGTGAAATGGTAAAAATTTTCTAGAATACCATCATTTAATGGTATTCTTCCTTATCAAATGTCTTTAAAAATGTTTCTACATATTTATGTCATTTGATATATATGAATTTATATCAACTCAAAAAATCTAGAAAAATGTCTGTCAAAAGTTTGTTGTGAGGGGCCAGAGCGATAGCCAAGTGGGTAGGGCGTTTGTCTTGTACGCGGATGGCCTCTGCAGACCTGGGTTCGATCCCGGCATCCCATATGGTCCCCCGAGCACCACCAGGAGTAATTCCTGAGTGCAGAGCCAGGAGTAGCCCCTGAGCATTGCCGGGTGTGACCCAAAAAAGGCAAAAAAAAAAAAAAGTTTGTTGTGAGGAGTAAGTTAACACAGGGATTAAGTTGCATGGCTTGCACATGGCTAACCCCCGCTTAATCCCCAGCACCACTTATGGTTCCCAAAACCACTGCCAGGACTGATCCCTGAGCAGAGTTGGAGAAAATCCTGAGTATTACTGAATGTGATCACCCTCAAAAATGTGTGCTATGAAAACTAGACAAAATTTCTATGTGTTAAAAATTATTTTTCACATAGCTCTTGTTATAATATGAAACCATAACCAAATTTTTACAGATAATTAGTTAAATGCTATGATATATCCATTCAGTAGAATGTGTGCAATCATATCAGTCACATTAAATGACATAGACGTTTATAATTGCATTAAAAAACAGAATAATTATATAAGCATAAGGAAAGAGAGACAAACATAGAAACAAAAAATCAGACATAAAAATTAAAATGGTAACTTATAATCTTTCTGTAATTTTTAATTTTTGCTTTTTGTAAAGGTTAAAATTTTTTACAGGGGAGGTGAATAATATTTAAAAATTAAACTTTAATATAAATAGTTACATTAAGCAATAAATGCTAGAGAGACAATATAAGAGCTATGATGTTTGCTTTGCTTCGTGCCAACACTGGTTCAAATTCAAGGCACTACTATGACTTACTCCTGAGCACAGAACTGGGAATAGATAATGAGCAAAACTGGGTGTGGCCAGCCACTCCTAATCAACAAATTAGGAGGGAGATATTAATGTAAGTTTATTGAATTGGGTTTTAAAAGAATATTTGAATTTTTAAGTTCTATCTATATACTCCAAGAAGCTAGCTTCAGTCAACAATTCATGCAGTCTTTGAGAAAGAAAGATCTATATATAGAACTAGAATCTTAAGCTAGTAATTAGAAAACAGATGCACAAGTTCCACTTAGTGGTACTTTGTTGAGCAAAAACCTCAACAAAGAGTAGATATATGTGTCAAATTCTATGCCTGCCATGGCTTTACAGCTAAAATAATCTGTCTCATACTTTAGACTACAAATGACAATGCAATATATACAAAACACTATGAAAAATAGTGTAAAAAAATTACTATCATCCAAAACCATAGATTGAGAACTAAAAAACAATTTTTGTGCTTTGCAAGAGTTCTGTTGATAAGTACTTTCTACTTATACCAGAAAAGTCATGATTTTCTCGAGAACAGTAAACTGCATCATTGATTTTATTCACTTAGAATAAGAGGTATATCGGGGCCAGAGTGATAGCCCAGCGGGTAGGGCGTTTGCCTTGCACGCGGCTGGCCTGTGCCAGCCCGGGTTCGATCCCCGGCATCCCATATGGTTCCCCGAGCACTGCCGAAAGTAATTCCTGAGTGAAGAGCCAGGAGTAACCCCTGAGCATTGCCGGGTGTGACCCAAAAAAACAAAAAAAAAAAAAAAAGAATAATAGGTATAAAAAGATAATAAATTATCATAACAACCTTCTTTTGAAAAGGTTGATTTACAGTCACTGATTTCCTTCCTAGTTCAGAGAAAAGGGATTCATTTAGCCCAAATGCATGTTTCCCTTTTCTGCCAAGAAGACTCTGTTGGAGTACAATGTACTACTGACAGATAATCCACACAGATTTGCCTGAAATAATTCTGGTTTCATCAAGAGTCTCTGTAGCTATAGAGAACAGACCCTTTCATGCACCAATATCTCAACCTCAGTAACATATTATATAATATAATCCTATCACTGATAAGTATTTGTAATGCTAGGTCTAGAATTTGATATATATCCCTGGAACCATCTACCTTCTTGCTAATTTTCCCATGAAGATTTGATGGCTGGTCAACAATGAAAATTGCAAAGAATATTTATGGACTCAAATTCTAAGCCATCTAGATGCCATAAAAATATATATTTCATATATTCCATCTCATAAGGAAGTTCAAAATGAAAGCTATCAGGTGGCCAAAATCATAAAAATTAAGGACAAAATACATATTGTGAATTTTAACCACCCATGTTCAGCCAAGAGTTAGCCCTGAGCAAGCTGGGGTGGCCCCAAAATAAAACAAAATATTGATATTTATTGAGATTTATGGCCCTTTAATTGTCAAATCAAATAACTCCATAAAAATGGAAGTAAATCCAAATTTCCTTTAGTCTATATATTTCTATCTCTGGAAATGTGAAAACTTTACACCCATTCATCTGTGTTATTAGTTACCAAGTTTCATCAGTTCATTTTAAGGAGCATTTGGAACTCATTAAAAATGAACCTTTTTATAAAACCAGAACATGATTTCTAACCTTTGGTTATAGTAAACTTTATAATTACAGTGCAGTTTCTCTACTTTTCTATCCTTAAACAATTCTCTTCCTCATTTCTGCTAGAATTGTCAAAAAATATAGCAATCACTGTCTACTATTGTTCAAAACTCAGAAAATACCCAGACTTCTCAGCCTGACACCCAAAACCTTTTATCAACTGTACTGAAGTCTCCTTTTACTCAATTCCAACCACACTCACACTTCAATGGCTCTCATCCAGCTTAATAGTCATAGAGGTGTTTGCAATTGGGGACATTTTTATTTATCCCCAAGTGACTTGAGGGCACAAAATACTTTATTTGGAAGGTACTCAGGTTTAACAATATGGGATTAGATATCTTGCCAAAATGTTAGCAGCTCCCCAGATTAGACTCCTGTTCTCCAAACACTATTTTCTTGTGAGTGCTTCATTCTTTCTAGCCTCTAATTAACCTTCCACCAGTTCTACTCCCTTCTAACCTAATTATTCTTATTTCTTTATTTGCTTTTTGGGTCACGCTTGGCAATGCTCATGGGTTACTTCTGGTTTAGGATTTACTTTTGGTGGTGCAAGGGAGACCATATGGAATGCTGGGGATCTAACCAAGGTCAGCCACGTGCAAAGCAAATGCCCTATTCACTCTTTTTAAATCAAACAATTCAGACTCTCCTATTTCAAGACCTCAACTGCTTTCATGTACAGCATGTTACTAGGAAACAAATAACTCCAAAACTTATTGGTTGTCTACTGATTTAATGTTGCATAACACCTGCCCAGAGCCTCTGCATCTGCCCTGGATTGCTTCCTGCAGGTCGCTTCATAGATAGGAGGGTAGTTTAAATGTGGCAGTTTATCTGACCATGTTTCTATACTGGCTGATATAAATATTCTCTTGTGCTGCTACAATCATTGTGGGACTAGCTAGATCTTACCGGTATATTTCCCTGGCCACGTTGGATCTCTAAGTAGTTAGACCAAAGAGAAATGCTGTTTGCCTCCAAGCAAGAAAGCATGGCTCCCTGATAGCTCAAAGGCACTAAAATACAAAACTACCATGAAGTAAAAACGAGATTCTTGTGAAGGCTTGGAGAAACTTTAACTGGCATTAGTACAGTCTTTGGTACAGATGTATGTCTTTGTATTCTGATAGACAGTTCATCTCAGAAACCCCTCCTCTCTACCCTGCAGAGGCATTTCCTAGGCAGATCTTGGCTAGGCGACATTAGCATCTAAAAGAGCCTAGGTGAGGTCCTAGGAGAAATTACCAGAGGGCATTTGACCCTGCCAGCTTCCCATAAAAGTAGGAGGTCTGGGTTGCAGGGATATAAAACTAGGCTGCTTCCTCTTTTCAGGCTGTTTTTGGACTCTCTCTTTTGGGTCGCTCTCTCCCCCTTTCTGCTGGCACCTTGTCTCTGTCTCCACTTGACAGGGCCTTAGCATGTGATGGCTGCCATCTTGGCCTACAAGGGGCCGGGTCCTAGCCAGGAACACTGAATTTGGAGTTTTTCCTATTGCTGATTTGTATGCCAGAACCTGTATTAAGTAAAGTATTTTAAAACCTCACCGGATTCCTGCATTTTTCTAGTCCACCAGCCGCCAATCCCCTGGGGCAGAAGGGATCATCCCGGATTTTGTGTGGGGCGCCGCAGCGTTTCGCCACAATTTAATATTTGGTGTTCTGAGTTATGATAAACTTCTTGATCATTTGTACTTTCATTCAATGTTGTCGTTTATCTTGTATCTTCTCTTCATAAAATTGAAGTTGCTTAAAGGAATATTTTATCTTATTATTGTTGGGAGGATTCTTGCAAGCAGCACTCAGGAGCTTGGGGGGCTACTCCTGGTTGTATTAGATCACATGGTTAGACAGTTCAATCACTTGATCACTTGAATCCCGTTATTCATCAATTTGCTCGAGCGGGTGCCAGTAACATTTCCATTGGACCCTATCACATGCCAATGTAGCACAATGGCATCTGGTTGATTCAGGAATATGAAGAGCCTCAAACCGTTCCTTCAGGGTCTTAACAAGAAAGTCTGACCATCTTGTAGGTGGGCGGCCACATGATCTTTTGACATCCCATGGGATCCAGTCGGTAACGGCTCTAGTCCAGCGGTTGTCTCCAAATCACATTACATGTCCAGCCCATCTGATTTTCGATGCCTTGGCAAACGAGACAGCGTCCCTGATTCTGGAATAGCGATGGAGGTCAGAACTCCGATTCCTTCACTCACTTGAGTGAGGCGTGATATTCCAAGCATAGCTCTTTTGATTCCTCTCTGGGAGACCCGAATAGCATTCTCATCCTGCTTTCATAGGGCCCAGGTCTCTGAGGCGTATGTTAATGCAGGGAGAATGGTGGAGTCGAAGAGATGTGCCCAGAGCCAGAGGTTCTTTGTCCTTTTTAGCTATTTTTTCAATGCCATTGAAGGCATTCCATGCTGCTCTCTTTCCTCCTGCGCAGCTCAGGTTTTAGGTCGTTCATCATGTTGACTTCTCGACCTAGGTACACATAACTGCTGCATTCAGAGATGTTTGTTCCATTGAGAGTGAATGGGGCCTCAGGAACTAGTTCATTTTTCATGAACATAGTTTTCTTCAGATTCAGCTGTAGACCTATCTTTCCACATTCTCGGTCAAAGTCAGCCAGCATTTGTGCCGCTTGGCTAATGTTTGGTGTTATTAGAACAATGTCATCAGCGAAGCGGAGGTGGTGTAGTTGCTGACCATCTATCTTCACTCCCATTCCTTCCCATTCTAATTGTCGCATGATGTTCTCGAGGGTGGCGCTGAAGAGTTTTGGTGAAATGGTATCACCCTGACAGTTCAATGCCAGTACTCAAAGATTCAGAGCTTCAAGGCAAGTCACTTGCCTTGCTGTGACTATCTGAGTCTCATGTGGAAGGGATTGGGGGCCTCCAGGATTACATCCAGAAGTCCTGGTGATGGTGGGGATGTTTGGTGCCACTGTTCAAACTCCAGTATTGATGCATGCAGAGTATATGTTCCTAATCACTGTGCTCTCTCTCCCCAGCTCTTAAATTTTTTAAAATTAAATTTTTAACTTTGTTTTCTACTGCTTACCTAGTTATTGTGAGTAACTCTTTTTAAGTGTTTTTTTTTTATTACAAGATAAAAAAAAATTACACCTGTGTTGCAGTACACTGCTGCCCATAGCCTCTGTATCTGGCCTAGAGTTGCCTCCTGCAGGCCACTTTGTAGATAGGAGGAGGAAGTTTGAATGTGGCAGCTTATCTGACCATGTATTCTGTACTGGCTGGTATAAATATTCTCTCATGCTACCACAATCATCGTGGGACTAGCTGGATCTTACCGGTATATTTGCCTGGCCACGTTGCATCTCTAAGTAATTAGACCGAGAGAAATGCTGTTTGCCTCTAAGCAAGCAAGCATGGCTCTCTGATAAGTCAAAGCTTAATATAAGGAACAACCATAAATAAAGATGAGACTCTTGTGAAGGCTTGTATTATGATATACAGTTCATCTCAGAAACCCCTCCTCCACTCTACCCTGCAGGGGCATTTCCAAAGCAAATCTTGGCTGGGCTACATGTAGCCAATTTTTCTGTTCCCCTCTCTTGATGGGTGCTCTCTTTCTTGTCTCTTCACCCTCTCCTCTCTGTTCTTCCAGGCTGGGCTTTAACATGTGGTGGCAGCCATCTTGGTCCACCATGGCTGGGGCCCAGCCAGGAACCCTAAATTTGGGGTTTATCAATTGCTCATATAGGCCAGAACCTGGGGAAGTAAAGCCTCATAAAACCTTGCTGGATTTTTGCATCTTTCTCCATCTGCCAGCCTCCGGTCCCCTGGGGCAGAAAGGGACCTCTACTCCCTGCTCCCAGATTTTGTTGGGCGCACCCTGGTGTACTCTGACACACCTGCAGGACTAGGGTGATAGTACAGTGGGTAGAGCCGTGCAAGCAGTCAACCAAGGTTTGATCCCCCATAGGGTTCGCTGAGCTCTGCCAGAGGGGATCCCCTGAGCACAGAGCCAGGAGTCAGCACAGAGCACTGCCAGGTATGCCAACCCTCTCCCCTCTCCAACACACCACAAAAAAATTAGATCTACATTCCTACAGACAGAATGTTCTTCCATAATTGTTCCTATGCTTTTGAACTCTGAATATTTTGAAGTAAATAAAATAATTTGACCACTTTTCAACCAATAATGCTTCACAGAATTCTAAATATGTACATAAAATTACATTTGAGGTATTACAAAAGAGGAAAACAAAGACAAAGAAGCTTTAAATACATAGTAAACTAGAGAATATTCCTAGTAATTAAACCCACAGGTCCCCTGCCCCAATTTTGTTCATAAGTGTTAAGTATGTCTTACAAAGATTTGCCAACCAAGCTTGTATTTAAGATGCTTTACGAGCATCTTAAATATTACATTGACAATATTAAAACACAAGTGGGCTGTGCAATGTCTCTCTATACAAAAGATAAAGTGTTCTTATCCCGAAGCACTCAATTTGTAGATGTTATGCTTAGACTATTCCTGTGGCATAGTAAAAATATGCTTTTCTTCCAGACAAATTTTAATTAGCTTCATCCCCCTATGTGTCATAAATGATAAGAGATAAAACTCAATTGCTCACTTGCACATCTGTTCATATCTGGAGCTCGGTGTCCATAGTAGCCTGATGGGCAGGAATGCAGGCACTCTCCATACTGACGCATGCCTTCTCTTCGAAGAAAAAAGAACAACTTCTGCTGACATCGGCTGCACCCATTGTCCTTGGAACAAGACAAACAGCCCTTGCAAATGGGATTTGATATATAACTAGCTGTAAAAGACAAACAAAAAATTATGTTCAAATGAAATTCTAAGCACACCTCCAGATAATACTATATATACTGAAAACAAGGTATCTTTTTTAACTTAATCACAAAGAAATGCTCAACAAGATATCCTCTACCACCCAACTCCTCAAAAGATTAATAACAAAAAATCTGAAAATAGGAAGAGAAACTTTAGTGTAAGAGATGGAGTTGGAGACTGAAACCAAATGGCTTGTGGAAGATGTTCCGTCAAAGAACTCAGGGTGTTGAATTGAGGCTAAGAAATGTGAGTTCACTTTGCTGTTCACAGTCCTCTCTCTGTGTAGACTAGCTGAGTGAGGGCTATTTACCTATGAATTAAATACTAGATGATTACCCATCACTACCACCACCACCCCCCCACGCACACAGACATACAAACTGGTCAGAGAACAGCACTCTCACCCTAGGTTGGTATCATGGAGATAAAGAAGATACAATGAAAATGTGATTTATAAAAATTAAGAATCCCAAAATTTCAAGGCATGCAGGGGTGGGATCCCACTTCTAACTATCAATTCAGTGCTCAGGATATGGCTCGGAAGCTAAAGGCTCCTGATTTGTATGTGTGAACTTCCAAATTCTTTTCCTAGTGTCACTCACATGCACTTAGCACAGTGTCAGCCACTATAAGGATTCGGGAACTGTTTCCACTCACAACCCCTCAGTGAAGTACTCTACTACAGGGATTCTAGAACACTTTCTACCCACAACCCCTCAGTGAGGTACTCTACTACGGGTGTGCGGAATTCTTTCCACTCACAGCCCCTCAGGAATTCGGAACTCTTTCTACTCACAACCCTGCTTGACCTAAGAAATGTTTCCACAACCCTGGACGTGTAGGTATATAAAACAGGCATACAAATAAACACATACCGATGATCAAAAGAGATGGATTTTTGAAACAAGTTTTCATGATATCTCAACAGTCATTTATACAACCTGCTGTGGAATCCTGGCTCATGGTTTCAAAAAGCGTTACTCTATGGACTCTTGGCTCTGCTGTAATAAGTGTGCAATCTCCCTCACCAGTCAGGTAGATGTGAGCTCGATGACTAAAGTGAGTAGCCTCTGTCAGGAACTTCAACTAAAGATGCATGAGAACCTTGACTGGGAAATCTGACCCCAGCAAACACAGGCAACAGTGAGCACTGTTCAATAAGCAAGACCCTGAGAATGAAAGTGTGCAAGATTTGTCACTAAAAATATTCAACCGTCAGCCATGGGTGCAAGTGTCGCAATCAGGTATGTTCCACCTCTGCTCACTTCTCCAACAATACACAGAAAAATGGAAGAGAAGATAAGTTTAATTTAAAAGTCAAAACCAAATTATCAATAATTTTGTATTATGTGTTGCTCTTAAAAGAAAATAGCAACTTTTTTAATTAATAAACTTGCCCAGGAAAACCTTCAAAGAAACTAAAATTACCATATGGTTGATGGTTTCAAGAATCCTAATACATAGGACTTTGAGGGAGCAACCATATTTACATCACAATTAAGTCCCATGACAAAGCAAACATGCATGAGGAATTCTCAGTCTCAGTAACAGATTTTATACAAAGTCACAGAAAAACAGAACAGAAAATCTGTCTTTCAAAGTGTGTGTTAGAGTATTTGAAGATAAAGACAGAATTCACATGGAAAGAAGCGGTATCATATGAAGAATTTGCCAAATAGAAAGAAATGAAGAGACTAAAACTGAGAAACAAAATTCTCTGAACAAACTGACCGTCTAGAAGAACTTAGCTGGAAAACAAGTTTAAAGATGCCAAATTTGGAAACATAAGAGTGACAAAAATGTATGAAATATAAGAAATATAGATATTATCCAGTCATCTGTTGTTGAACACCTAGGCTGAATTTATTTCTTTTCATTGAAATACTGTAAGACACAATATTACAAAGGTATTCATGATTGTGTTTTAGTCATACAATGTTTCAATACCCATCCAGTGTACATTTCCACTACCAGAGTCCTCAGTTTCCCCTCCCAATACCACCCTCGCCCCAATCTGCTCTTATTGCAGATCTCTCTCTCCCCATCAACCCCCCCCCCCCTCTTTCTCCTTATGGGCATTATGGTTTTCAGAACAGGTACCATAAGATTATCATGTTTGTCTCTTTATGTACTTTCAGCACTCAGCTTTTGTCTGAAGTAATCATTTCCCTAAATTGACTTTATGTCCTTGTTATTGTGCTAGGTGCTGCAATGAATAATGGTGAACACGTGTCTTTTTGTATGAATACTTCTGTGTCTTGTGATTAGATACCAAGAAGTTGAGTCGCTGGGTTGTATGGCAGCTCTAGTCTCACTTTTCTGAGATATGTCCAAAGTGTTCACAGGGGTGGAACCAGACAACATTCCCAGCAGCAGTGAATGAAGAGTTCCTTTGTCACTACATCCCCACCAACACAGACTGTTCCAAGTTTTTCTGATGCGTGTCATTCTCACTGGTATAAGATGACATCTCATTGTTGCCTGATTTGAATTACCTTGTAATAAATGATGATTAGCACTTTTTCATATTCTTACAGGTCATCCATCTGTCATTTTCAAAAAAAGTCTGTTCACTTAATCTCCCCATTTATGATAGGATTTGTGTATTTTTTGTTGCTAATCTTTGTCAGTGCTTTACATATACTGGCAATGAACCCACTATCTGATGTGTTGAGTGTGAACATTCCCTCCCATTCAGTGGAGTCTTAGCTTGTGTTTCTTCTGCCATGCTGAAGCTCTTTATGTAGTCTAATTTTCTTATTGCTTACACTAATGTATATGTATATAAATGGTATATTTAGAACCCATGTAATTTTTAGGTGTTGTGCATAATAGACAAATCATGTCCCAAAGTTTTAAAAATTTCTAAAGAAAAATCATATATTCATGCAAACAATAGGACAATGTATTTGCTTTTATTTATATCCTTTCCAAAGATAAGCTACAAATTATACTATACACTCTAAAATATTCTACTAATTTTGTTTAAGAAACATCAAAGCAACTGGTGGTATTTGTGGTACCCTATGTGATGCGAGGATCTGAAGCAGGGTCGTGGCCATAGAAGCGGCCGGGCACTATTTAACTACCCAAACCTTAGTCAGGCACCTGACCCCAAAATTGCATAAATTAAAAAACAAGAAATAAGTTACCGGGATACGAAATGGTAGGACAGCGCGCGTATGTGTTGGAATAGCACCTAAACAGTGATATGTGAACTATATGGTCTTTACTACATCTGGAGGTAAAAAGATTTTTTTAAAAGGAAATAAAATAGTGATGTAGCCTAATATAAAACTTAGAAATAATACAATCTGAAGTGCCAGTATACTTTCTAAAATATAAAAAATTCATGTAATGCAAAGTTATGATTATACCAAGAAAGGTCATAAATGTAACTAGATCCATGAGATCACACTTCATTTTATTAGTTAACCCACAAAAGAAACAAGAGAACAAAAAAACTCATTCATTATTAAAACATTAGCTTTGAGACTACATCCTGCTTGCCCTACATAAATCTACTTTGCTTTAATGAATCTCAAGTGAGAAGAGACAGTACCTGAGTTAGTGAGCACTATATGGCTTATAGACCATGCAGGTACAGCCCTAGCAGCTCCCAAGCACTGTTGGGGTCACCCCACTGAGTCCTCAGCCCCAGAGCTGAACCAAGGACTGGTTGGTCCAAATTCTCTGGGAGTGGCCCTAAATGAGCACTGCTTGGGAGGCACACTCCCAAAAAATCGAGCATGAAGCCCACTAGTAGCCAAGTAACAAAATACACAATGCTACATTCTCCTTTTATTTGCAATGATTTAACATTCAGTATACTTATAAGTACTTGAAGCCGATCGAGATAGGTCCGAGTTCTTCCACTCTCCACTTTCTCCTGGCTGCCACAGTCCTAATTTGTTTTAGCAGCCTTTCACCCACAGAACACTTAAGCAAAAGCCTTTCAAAGGAGGAGCCAAACAAGAACAAAAGCACTTCTGTATCTTAAGTCAGGCCAGGAGAGCTCTTCCAATTGGCAATTAAGAATTGCTCCTTTCTTCCTACTTATTCCAGGATTTTTGTGTTGTTCTATCAAGTTGCTCAAGTGCTTTTATCTGCATGTTGAATCTATTGCATGGACCTGCTCTTGCAAACCTACCTAGGTCTCGAAGATAACTTTTCATGATCTTATTTACTTAAAGCTGCTATTGTGAAGAAAAGCACAACTGGAAAAAAATCACTTCCTCAGTCTAATTCTACTAAAATTCTAGCAAACAACTTTCCAGATATTCCTTTATATGTGTATGTGTATATATATATGAAATTCATCTTTTAAAGTAGCACCAATTAAACTTTATATACCTTAGCATTAGTTAGTATCAAATTATATCTTTTCGGTCATGAATCACTCTGAATTCTTGGAATTTTTTATGTGCTGCCCCTTATCACCATCACTTATCATCAACACTATTTTCATGGCTCTATAGCAGTTTTCTGATTCTCAGTTCAAGGGCCCAGTTCCATTCTGGTCTTCACAACTGTCGTTCCCAGAGTCCTGAAAGAGTTTTCTTCCCTGCTCATGCTTCCATGATAATGCTTCCTTATCAAGTCTTGATTCCAATCTCTTATGTTTTCCACCAATCTTCTCAAGACTCAGCCTCTTATTACACCTTACTTTGACAGTTATGACATCCCAGTCATCATGCCCATCCCCCTATTTCACTCAACAGAATTCTTTTGTTGTGCCAATTTTTCTAATTATGCTCATTCTAGGATTTCTGTCATGCCTTACTTTGACAGGATAATTATGATTTATAAAGCATTTTTACACAATCGACTGAAAGCTGAGGCTACTATTTATAATTTCCTCAGGTGCCCTCTTAAGTAGATTTTATTCTAATATTTTTATTAGTAGTCTGAGCAGGTAATTGAATCATATAGGTTCCAAACTTGTGATACAGGCAACTTCACGTAAGAAAGGGGAAAACACTTGAGGTGGGTGTTGAGTCCCTTTAAGAGATTCAAGAGATCCCTTAAATGGATGGCCAATATCTAAATTATGGGAACATAAAGAGTTGGAAAAACAGTTGAGTAGTCAGTTGAGACTGGGTTCTCAGTCTGGCTGACAGGAGTGAGTTGGAGGAGCATAGTCTGACAGAATAGAGAGTTAGAGGAGCAGGGAGATGAGATTCTCCTTGGCTGAGTCTGCCTAAGAGGAGAGCAATGAAATAGTTGGAAGAAAAGCTTAAATGGAGTTCAGAGCCTCAACTCATTTTACAGGATTGTCTAAAAGGATCACTGTCTTCCCGTTCATCATCGATTTGCTCGAGCAGGCCCCAGTAACATCTCCATATGTCCTGTCTCATGCTAGTGGAGCCCAAGGGCATCTGCTTGCTCCAGGAACATAAAGAGCCTAAATCCATTCCAGAATGAGGTCTATAATTGTTACTGGTATTTGGCATATCAAATACAACATTGGTAGCTTGCCAGGCTCTGCTGTGCAGGTAGCATACTCTTGTAGAATAATAATAATAATAATAATAATAATAATAATAATAATAATAATAATAATAAACTTGTAAGCTCCGGCATATCTTTCGAAAGATATGCGGAGATATATATAATTATTACAAATGATTAAATGATTTACACCAGTTTCCAAAAACTGTCAACTTGGAATTTTCAGTGACCACAGAAAAGGTCTCTAGAATTGGAAACAAAAGAAATACTCTATTTTTTCTTTCCTCTTTTTAGGGCGGGATGGGGTGGGCAGGGTAGAGGAAGAGGGGTACCTAGCAGTGTTCAGGACTCACTCCCGGCACTCTGCTCAGGGGTCACTCCTGGGAAGGTTCAGGGAAACATTTGCTAGGCCAGGGACTGCATCCAGGTCTTTGTTGTGCAGGGCAGACACACTAACCTCCATACTATTGCACCATCTTTTCATGATGACAAGGTATTTGAAGAAGCAATGGCTCGTGCATACGTGTATGTGTGAGTGTGTGTGTGTGTGGTGTGTGTGTGAGAGAGAGAGAGAGAAATTCTTTAATAGGAACAACTGAGACTAAGGCAAGGACTGGGTTGTCAGCAAAGAAAGTCATATTCTCCCATTCTACAGTTCTCCGCAATATGTCTGAGAGTATTTTGCTGGTTGCTTTCTCTGATTTGACTACAGCTTTGAAAAGGTAATAGGTTATCCAAATCCCAAATTTAGCTTTAGAAGTAAAAAAAAAATTGGAATATTGACATACCTAGAATGGTTTAAAGAGAAGGCTTGCTAGCTGAAGCTACTTATTCATAATTAAAAAGTTAAACCATGAGTCCTGTATCACTATAAATCAGTAAGAGTATGGTGAAAAAAAGAGAGCAGTAGGAAGAGAGAGAAAAGAAAGAGAGAGAGAATTACAGAACCAACAGAATCGAAGTCAATTAAAGATTTTAGTTTTTACGTATCAGAAGTAACTTTCATTTTGACCACAAGATTTCAGGGCCAACCAATTATTTTCTATATTTTTTTCAAAAAGTGTCACTAAAAGCATTGCTTTATGCATTTGAGCCTGGACTGACTTAACAAAATGAATTCAGAATTACTTACGTTTGTATATCTACACACAAGAAATTCTCTTAAGGAACAAGTGCAGTGTGCCGCACCTAACTACCCAGTTCTAACTATTTGAACTGTTCTCTGTTCTAACTATTTCCAATCTTCTTTCATCAATAATAGCACTCCTCAGGACTAAAGGAAAAGAATACAGGTAGTTTTGGCAATTTGAAGTATTATGCCCCAAGCCTCAAATATATTTCTGTTGACTTGACTATTGTCCAGTGTCAATTAACCTACTTGCCTCTACTTTATAAATCAATGACTTAATTCAAACCAACTTCATCTGTTTTGCTATTACTAAGCCCATCTCTATGTCTAAATTTGGGCAAAACCAGCACATTAAACATAACTAGAGTAACTTGTTTTTGTCAGCACATTAATAACTCAAATGGCTCTGCCTTTTGCAATGAGATTTAATTCACTGTGCAGGTGAATAAACAGATCTTAATTTCCAGCTTTGATGGCTGTGTTTATTTGCTTTCTCTGAAAACTTCAACTTTTCCAACCCTAAAGCCTGCTGAGATCTAGAGCCTCATCATTCCAATCAAAACAGTGTTCTAAATCTAGACCCACCCATAGTCCTAAAGATGAAATATATCACATGAAACTGAAAATCCACAAGGTATGATATTAACACAAGCACACACATATGTCCTTGGGAGGAATAAAAGATATGTACATATGGGAAAGGAAGATCCAGTGGCAGAAACCAAGTAACAAGGGCCAGGGAACAGCACAGGAATAGGGGTACCTAGTCTGCATACCAGTGGGATCCTGATCCAATTCCATGTGCCCCACCCCATAAATGCCTGAGTTTGACCCTAGAGCTTGTATTCTCCATCCCCCAGTATCAAAGAGCTTGAACACTGAATCGTGGAATCTGGTTGTCTAAGATTTTGCTGGGAGTGGTCCATTGGCCACTTGAATACTATTTGGGAACCTTTACCTGCCCACCCCACCCCTACCACACACTAAAGAAACTAGGTAGGCCTTATCACTAACAGGTACATTAAGAAAATGAGCCTAATAGAACTCTTCTTTATCAATCATTTAAATTGTTTTCTTACATTCTATAAAAGGAATTTTGGATTGGTTTGTTTGGAGACTACACCTGTCTCCGTGTTGAGCAGCTACTACTGGTAGGCTCAGGGAACCATATATGATGCTGGGATTTGAATCAGGGTCATGGCCACAGGCACATGCTGAACAAGTGCTTTATGGTTTGTACTTTGTTCTCTAGTAAGTATGGTTTTAAGTGAATCCTGGTATTTTAAATTTTATTAAATTGAATTCAGTTTTTCACATCTTATCCCATCAGCATTTAATGTAGGTATTGAATGCCCATCTGTTTTTAATATTCTCCCCTAACATCATCTAAAAATGTTCCCCTGTTTCTGGAGTCAGTCTTTGCCAAGCTAAGAGAAAAATCTAAATTCCTTCTAGATGAAAGCATCCATTAGTGACAAAGGATAAAGATTTATAATTCTAAGAATAGTGATAGTGAGCAATGGGTTATTGGATTCTTAGCCCATTCTATATTTGCTGCTTAAATAATGTTAATCAGCAATAGATAACTAATAATGCCAGCAGATTTTTTTCAAATAAATTACTGTTAATTTCATCAGTAAAATATCTTATAAAATTCCTTATATATGTCACTACTTAATCTAATATTCAAATCATTAAAAAAAACTTGGGGGCTCTAGATATAGGTCACAGACTAAGGTCTTGCAAGTCACTTGTCACTTGTCACCCCATTGTTCATCAATTTGCTTGAGCAGGCACCAGTGACATCTCCATTCATTGGGAATAAGATCCATTATTGTTACTGTTTTTGGCACATCGAATATACCACGGGTAGTTGCCAGGCTCTGTCGTGTCTCTGGGTTCACCTAAGGGGGGCCCAGTATTTTTCTATGTCAGACCATCAACCATCCAGGGCCCACAGGGCAGAGCCCTGGGTCTAGACAAGCCTGTCTCCTATCTGCCACCTGCCAATGCAGCCAGGCACCACAGCCACACCTGCAACACCTTGAGGGACAACAAGGTCTTGCAAGTAGCAGACCCCATTTAAATTCCTGACACTACATATGGTCCCCTGAGCACAGAGCCAGGAGTGACCCTTGAGCACAGAACCAGAAGTAACAGAAGTCCTGACAACCAAAGGAGTAAATTCTTCAAAATATTAATTTTTTAAATAAAATGAAAGCCTTATGTATTGTGCCAGTAGAAGAAACTTGCATATTGGATACTATAGATACAAGCTAGGCACAAATACTGGCACAAATACTTCCATTAGAGGGTGGCAACATGGGGATAAAAATCATGTAGATTATATGTACTATCTAACTTAGACTTACTATGGAATCAAGACCATGAATTGATGAACTGCAAAAGATTTGACCAAAATAAGAGATGCCTAACTTAGGACACTGTAATTGTGCATGAAGTTATCAATATTTATAGAAAATATTAAACATGTAATCTCATTTTTGATTTGCAGACAAATTTTAGCACCATAAATGTTCACCATTACAGTCACATCCTAGACAGAAAACAAATGTTAAGACTAATAATGTTAAAAGTATGAGATAAATTTTAAATGACCATTAATATTTTAGAATCGATTTTAATTGTAAAAGATTTTTAGCACTAATAAAGGGCAAAAAAGGTGTGAAAAATTCCAGGATTTTAAAATATCTAGAATTAAACCATATTTTCTGAGAAAAAATGTTTCCTTTTATCATGAACTCTACAGTAAGGAGCAATATTTTCGGTACAAGGTCTACAAAGTTCAAATTTTAACTTCAAAGGCTAACTGATTAATTAAGTCAGGGATAGCTTCATATGATTTTGCTCTTCCTACTAAAGTATGTATCACACCTTACAGACCTCAAAAAGTTAAGATACTATATGATAAACATATTACTATAAAGCTACGATATTACTATAACATATTACTATAACTTCAAAAAGTTGAGATATTCTTGGTAAAAGCCAAGAATTTTCTGACGAGCTTCTGAATGCATGATGATCACAATTCAAGGTACCTGACATGCTTTCTTTAAAAAATATCAGCACCCACCAGATTCTTATCCCACAGGCTTAGCTCCACAGAGAGAGGCTTCAAGGAAAGTTTGAAGTAGCACTTGATTAGACCATTCCAAGCACCAATCAACAGAGATACAAAAATATCCCAGCCTGCTGAAGATTGAGAAGTTCAAGTGTATAGAAGACTTGAAATGCATTAAATGTGATTAAAAGGGAGAGAGTTAAATGATCATAGGGTCTTTTTAACAAATAAAGAGCTAATACCTTTTAAAAAGAAAATAAATACTCAAAATTACAAACTTCTAAATTTGTCTAGTATCCTCATCATTCAAGCCATAATCTTAAGACTAAGCCTCAGAAGTTCCTTTGCAAACCACAATTAACTATGACTATTATGTGACTTGTTAGCTACTAAACAAAGCACAAGAAAGAAAAAAGTCTCCACAAGGCGTATGTCAGGCATGCTTTCACATTCACTTAACTGATGTCATAGGGAAGCCAGAGTATTCAATCACTACAGGTTGAAGAAAGATAATAAACCAAAATTTGGTTGCAAGCCAAATGTAGTGGTGCGTGATGTGAGTCTGTTGGTGGACACAACCAACCTATTCAGATCCAGATGTCCACATCCTCGTTCTAATTTAATAAACATTCAAAATAATCTTCCCAAACAAGAACATATGAAAGAAAGTACCAAAGGAAATAATTCCTATGCTAAAACAGAAGAAAAAAATGTTTGTCCAAGGTATCTTACCCTGAGAAAATGCATTTTACCTTGAGACCTTCGACACTATTTTACAAAAAAATGTGTAGAGCTAAAGAAGATGTGGATACCACATATGGTGGTAGGGCCAAGAACTTCCTAAAGACCTTGTGAACAAATTGATCACAATGCAAGACATCTGAAGTGCTTTCTCTAAAAATATCAGCACCCACTAGGTCCTTATCCTAATCCACAAAAAGACTCAAAGAAAGCTTAAAGTATCACTTGACAAGACAATTCTAGGCACCAATTAACTAAGATGCAAAAATATTCTATCCTATTCAAGACTGTGAAGCTCAAGTGGAATAAAAGACTTGAACCCAATTAAATAAGATTACAAGTACTCCAGAAACACTTTACCAAAGCATTCATTAATACCCAAAGTTAATAGCAAAAGCAAGCAAGCAAGCAAGCAAGAAAGAAAAGACATAGCAACATGTAGACCCTAGTCAAAAATTTAAATTGGGTCGAAGAGATAGTACATCAGGTAAGGAGCTAGCTTACCTTACACACAGCCAACTAGGGTTTAATTCCTACATCTCATATGGTTCCTCCATATCCTTATCCATGACTTCTACTCAGATCTCTTTGCTAGCCACATCCACCTGCTCACATACCAAATTCCGCAGGATGGATATGTTGTTCCCAATACTCTCCCTTCTGAAATCCGACATGCCATTTTGTCGGTAAAAGAAGGGAAGAGCACCAGGCCCAGAAAAAGTCAGACCAGAACACCTGAAGAATCTGCCATCAGTACTCATCAATACACTGGCTTGGCTCTTCACACACTACCTGTCTGAATGCAAGGTGCTCTCCCAATGGAAAACCAGCAGGACAGTTCTACTGTTCAAGAAGGGAGACATCCACGACATTGGCAACTATCGCCCCATCTTCCTGTTTTCTGTCATCACAAGCTGTTCACTTCGAGTAATCCTGAACAGAACTGGCAGAATATTAGATGAAGGACAACCATGAGAGCAAGCTGGTTTCCAAAAGGGATTCAGCACAATCGACCATATCCACACGGTAACCAAGCTCATTAAGGTTTGTAGGGAGTACAAGATGCCGCTCTGTCTCATGTTCATCGATTTAAAGAAAGCCTTTGATTCTGTTGAGACCAAAGTGGTCATCAAAGCCCTAGCCAAACAGGGCATTCAAACCCAATACATCAAGATCCTTCGTGAGCTGTATTATGGATTCACCACCAGGATCTCACCATTCTACAAAGGAAGTGATCACTGATGTCAAAAGAGGGATTTGGCAGGGTGATACCATTTTACCAAAATTCTTCAGCGCCACCCTCAAGAACATCATGTGACAGTTAGAATGGGAAGGAATGGGAGTGAAGATAGATGGTCAGCAACTACTTCACCTCCGCTTTGCTGATGACATGGTTCTAATAACAACAAACATTAGCCAAGCGTCACAAATGCTGGCTGACTTCGACCAAGAATGTGGAAAGATAGGTCTACAGCTGAATTTCAACAAAACTATGTTCATGAAAAATGAACTGGTTCCAGAGGCCCCATTCACTCTCAATGGAACAAACATCTCTGAATGCAGCAGTTATGTGTACCTGGGTCAAGAAGTCAACATGATGAATGACCTAAAACCCGAGCTGCACAGGATGAAGAAAGCGGCATGGAATGCCTTCAAGAGCATCGAAGAAATAGCTAAAAGGACAAAGAACCTCCAGCTCCGGGCACATCCCTTTAACTCCACTGTTCTCCCTGCATTAACATGTGCCTCAGAAGTCTGGGCCCTACAAAAGCAGGATGAGAACGCTATCCGGGTCTCCCGAAGAGGAATCAAAAGAGCTATGCTTGGAATATCACAACTCACTCAAGTAAGAGAAAGAATCTGGAGTTCAGACCTCCCTCAATGATCCAGAGTCAGGACGCTGTCTTGTTTGCCAAGGCATCGAAAATCAGATGGGCTGGACATGTAATGCGATTTGGAGATGACCGCTGGACTACAGCCATTACCAACTGTATCCCATGGGACATCAAAAGATTATGTGGCCGGGCCAGAGTGGTAGCCCAGGGGTAGGGCATTTGCTTTTGCGTGGCCGGCCTGTGCCGGCCCAGGTTAGATCCCCAGCAATCCATATGGTCCTCGGAGTACTGCCAGGAGTAATTCCTGAGTGCAGAGCCAGGAGTAACCCCTGAGCACTGGCGGGTGTGACCCAAAAAGCAAAAAAAAAAAAAAAAAAAGATTATGTGGCCGCCCACCTCCAAGAGGGTCAGACTTCTTTGTCAAGACCCTGAACAAACGGTTTGAGGCTCTTCGTATTACTGAAGCAACCAGATGCCATTGGGTTACACTGGCACGTTTTAGGGTCAAATGGAAATGTTACTGGCGCCCACTTGAGCAAATCGACTAATAACCAGATGTCAAGTGATCAAGTGATCACATGGTTCCTCAGCCCTGCCATCAGTAGAGTCAGGTGTAAAGGAGTAAGCCCCAAAAAATCACTTATATCAAGCAAAAAAAAAAAAAAAAAAAGAAAAAGAAAAAATGAAATAATGAGCCCTCAATTTATCAATGCAATGTCTCAATGTTTATGTATTTTCCATAATGTATGCTCACTTTGGGAAGCTGTGCCTTATAAGAATTATTTCTTTTCGCCTCAGCAGAGTCTTAGAGATAAAAACCTCCAAGTATATTTGCATAGTCAGTGTTAGTTTAATGGGGGAAAGGGGAAAATGTACAATTACTAACCAAAGCCCACCTACCACATAGCTTGCCCATTAAAGCAAGCACAATATGCTATCATAATCATTAGTTCTTTAGCTTCTCCAAGAGTTAACACTAATATCAATTAGTTGATAAAGTGAAAAACAAATAGCGATTTCATACCTATGGTGTTGAGACATGTTAAATGTATTTATTTAAACACAAAGCCAACAGCAATGTAAACATGAGATATAACCTACACCCTCCAAGCTTGAAAACGTGTCTGTCAAGAAAGCAGGCTGAGGAGAGGGCAGGAAGCCTGGGACATTGGCGGAGGGATTGGTGTTGAAACACTGTATTCCTAAAACTCAACTGTGAATAATTTTGCAAATCATAGTGCTTTAACTAAAAATAAAAATTCTTTTAAAAAGGAATTTCAGATCATTCATTTATCCAAAATGTATTTTACAAAGCATGGGATGAGCCATATTATGTTGTAAAAAATAAGTCACTGACTTGAATTCCTGAGGAGGGAAAAAACAAGATGCCAAAAAACTGTTCTAATGCCCAAAGGAAAGCTTAAAGCTAAGAAGCATGCAAGTCTATAAGCCATGGCTAGACAGTGCCATGTTGTACAGATTCTCGTGCCAACTGTTGGCATGGACTTAGGAACATACTTATAAGACCCCAGGGAAATGTTGACAGATTGTGGTGCTAATGGTCACTCCAACATGAGATCTAAACATATACATTCAGGAAGATGGTGAAGTACCCTCTCACAGGGTTCCATGTTTATACAGGGAGATAAGCCAATTATTTAAATTAAAGAAAAAACAAACTGCTCACGAACAAAACCAGATTTTTATTACATAAAGTACTTAAATACTTCTACTAACACTGCTTCAAAATAGTTTTGCATATTTCCAGAGTACTGTATCAAAAACTCTGACCTATCCAACTGCTCTGGGGAAATCCCTCTCGTTAAAGGAGAGAGGGTTTGGCTGGAGTCCAGGTGGATATTCTTATCTCGGGAAGCTGTATGGCAAGTGCCACCTGCACATGTATGGAAACAAGTTTCCTAATTCCTGGTTATTCCACTATTTTAATTTATAAACAGCCCGTGGTTTAAAAAAAAGCAGCTCCCAATAAGAATCAGTGTCATAAGTCATAACTAACCAGATTAAAGAATCCATGTATTTTAGATGTAGAAACTTTATGGGTCACACCACTATGTGTTTGAAAATTGGGACTGAAAACACTTCCAATGACACTGTCCTAGAGAAAGGTTTCTTCAAAGATAATAAGAAAAGATTTTAAGTTGCTTTAATGAAAAACATACTAACAAGTTCTAGTGTTGACTGCATTATTATGCAATAATTATTCAGTATATGAATAAGGCACAAAAAAGGGAAAACTGTATTACATTCAGTACAGTCTCCACTGGTAGAACACCACATACATAACAAAAATCAGAATGAATTTACTACTAAGTCTACAAACCTAATCCAGGATTCAGTTAACTTTTTAAATCAATAGTCAGAGTTAACAGTTATCAACATGCTTTGTCAAAAGACTAACATCACAAAAATCCATTAGAGCTAGTTTGAAATATAACTGTTCTAACTTTATTCTAAAAAAAGTACACTTACTTGGTAGAAAAGGAATAAGACACAGAATAAGGAACAAGTCAAAATATGGGCAGAGGCAGGGCTAAAGCATGAACTTTAGGAACATGCTTTGTGATGAACTGCAGGCTACATGCTTTTTTATTTTATGAAAGTCATGCTTATTACTCAACTTCTGTTTATGAAAGTAATATAAACATCAGAGAATTTAAGAAACCTTTCCAAATTCAGTTTGTGATAGACTTGAATCCAGCTCTGACCCGATTTCAAAAATTTTCCATACATCCAAATTAAAATACATGTGTACGGCACCTAGAGAAAAATGCACTAGACCATGATTAACATTGGAGAACTATCTTTTGAATTAGGCTTTCCCCCTTCTCGTCTGCTCATGTCTCCTTTGCTCTGCTTTTAGCTACTGTGCAATAATCAGATTCTTTTCATGATTCATCACTAAGAACAGTATAATTCCTTCCTAGTATAACTAGAGCTATAAGTCTTATAAACTAACACAATCAAAATGTTCTCAATGAAAGAAATAAAGAACCTGCCATGGAGCAGGGCTGGGGGGAGGGGGAGGGAACCGGGACGTTGGTGGTGGGAGATGGGCACCGGTGGCGGGATGGGTGCTAGAACACTGTATGACCAAAACCCAAATATGAACTTTTTAATTGTATATCTTTGTAATTGTAAAAATAAAAAATTAAAAAAAAGTTCTCAATGAAACTGAAGACTGCAAATACTAATACTAATACATCAGAAAGAGTAACAGGGGAAACTGAGTTATAGGTTCCTGCTGACAGAGGTTAAAGAAGACTGAAAAACTGTACATGAAACATCTAACTTTGGGCATAAAGAAAAAGGCCAGAATTTTTCAAACAAGGATCTCCACTTGACAAGTTCAAAGGGGGAAAAATACCAAACCATGCAATTTCCTGCAAATGGGCCACTCCCGCACTGTCTTTGAAGACAGATCCTATATGGCCAAGTGGGGCTTTGAAATGACAGAGCAAGCATACCTATGTAATTAGAAAGGCTGGGTATGACATTCAAATGATCGAAACTAGACTTAAAAGATGTGCTAAGAGGGGAGTTATGGATTTACTGCCTGACACTAAAAGGAAAATGCTCTGTTCTGAATGGATTTTAGAGAGCAATTTGCCACTGTCCGCTGACTGGCCTCCACTCCTCCAAGCCTTGGAAGCCAAAACTAAATTGTTTATACATTAATGAAAACTACAAAGAGTTGTTTGGTCACTTTTTTTAAAGGAAAAAACTATACTGTGACAGAGTTGCATTTAGACATAAGGATATAAATTCCTATGTGCGTATAAACAAACATGTGTACAATTAATCTGAACCAGTGGAGTGTGAATCTTATATATTGTATTTTTACATCTCAAAGTTGTCTTTATTTGGGATGTAATTCCCCCAAAACATTATCATACATCAACCATATTGATATTATACTATTTTCTAATCCACAGCCCATATGCAATTACTCTAATGGTATCCTCTAGAGCTGTTTTCCCCAGATAAGACACCCTCCAAGACTATCCCATGCATAAAGCTCTATGTCTTTTTAGTTTCCTTTAATCTGGAATTAGTTCTCTTTCATGAACTTAACATTTGGGGAAAATAACAGATCAATTATTCACAGAGTGTTCATTTGGGTTTGTCAATGTTCCTTCATCATTGCTCATGCATTTGGGGCGTAACCTATGAAGTGACATTATGTTCTGTTCTCATGCATGTCAAGTCATAATTTATAAATTTGGCTTTCTTCATGGTGAAGTTGATTTGTATCCCTTGGTTAAGATGCAACTGTTAGATTCTAATACTGTAAAGCAACAATCTACCCTCTGTAGCCAATATGCAACTTCTGAAAAGATACAGTAAGGTTGTATAAATAAGGTACCTCTTCCTCATTGCCTGAATTAATTCTTATTCCAGTGTCTATTGAAGGTCATTTTCTAACAACATCATTTTTCCTCTAATTGCTGGCAGTTCAATGTCAGAGGTCAGTTTTCTCTTCTCCATTTTTCTGCTGATTTATCTATATCAGTAAGTAGTCATGGACTTCATTCAGTAAACTAAAATTACTATATTTAAGGCTAAAGTATCCTAGATATTTTCAGCAACAATCTTTCAAGGTGTTTCAGTTTGCAATTTGTATTTTATGGGCATGCTACTAAATGCTCCAGTGGGTAGAAAGGAAGGTTCTCTTTTTTCTTTCCTTGGAAGAGTGAAAAAGAGAAGCAGCAGTACGATTTGTGTTTTTGAAGTAAAAGCAGGAGTTTACCAGTTGGAGGGTATCCAGGCAGGGGGAATTTCATGTGCACAGATGTAAATGCCAGGGCTGAGGAACACAAGAACAAAATGTTCAGTAGATCTAATAAATCATTGAATAACTTGTTGACAACTTAAACAATAGCAAAGTCAACAAATAGATCTGTTCAATATTTGGTCACAAAGTATTTTTTGATAATTTATGAATTGTAGCATTATTATAACATTTATAAATGAATCCAGAAACTGACTTGTATAATCAACCTTAGAAATGTACTGGATATTTGGTGGTCAATGTGGAGAGTCCTATATACATAAAGGTATGTATCTAAACCTCTAATATACCATAACTGAGTTTCCATATGTCCCAGGATTTACATTTCCAGGTACCTACCCACCTACCCAGTAATAAAACATTAATTCAGAAAGGGATATACAAATCTATATTCATTGCATCCCTTTTTCCATAGCCAGGTTAGACAAACAACCCAAATGCCCAATTGCTGATGAAGAATTTGCAGTAACACAATAAACACAATAAACATTATTCAGCTATGAAAAAAAGGATGAAATCTTGTAGTTTGTTGAACTGGGGTTGGAACTGTAGGATATAATGTATAGTGTTTATTAGTTCACTTGGTCACTTGATCACTTGACTTCCAGTAGATCATCGATTACTTCAGCGGGCACCAGTAACATCTCAGTATGTCCTGTCACATGCGAGATAGCCCAATGGCATCTGCCCATTCCAGGAACATAAAGAGACAAACCATTCCATCAAGTCATGGGAATGAGGTCTATAATTGTTACTGATATTTGGCATGTCGAATGACACATGGTAGCTTGCCAGGCAAGAAACAACTTTATTGTTTTTTAATTTTCAGTTTAATTTTTTTGCAGGAATTCCATGTCTGATTTTGTGGAATTCCTGCAAAATGGGCCACTCTACGCACTGTCTTTGAAGACAGATCCTATAATCTCTCTCCTTCTTGCCCTTTTCACTCACAGAACTCAGAGAATGATGCAATTCAAAGTAAAGTATAATAGCCAGATAGGAGAAAATCCAGCATGGAATGTTTTTTTGAGGCATTTGATTTCTGTTTGAGTCCATTTAAGAGTCATTCATCAGGCTCACATGCGAGCATGCCTATTACATACATCTGTGTGCATGCAGACACAACTTCCAAAGGAGTCAAGGAATGGGGAAAATGAGTTTGAGAAAAATCTATTCATCACTGTTTAAAAAATTATGTAACATACAATTTTTTTTAAAAGTGTCACTTGTCACTTGTCATCCAGTTGTTTACTCGATTTGCTCTAGCAGGTGCCAGTACACGTCTCCATTCATTGAAAATGAGATCGATTATTGTTACCAGTTTTTTGCAAATTGAATACACCACGGGTAGCTTGCCAAGCTCTGCCGTGGCTCTGGGTTCATCCCAGCGGGTCCAGTCTTTTTAAATGTCAGACCATCAATCATCCAGGGCCCACGGGGGCAGAGCCCTGGGTGTAGACAAACCTGTCTCCTGTCTGCCAATTAAGAACTCAAAAACAAAACCCCAAACTTAGCAATACATAACTAAAAATATAAAAAGGGGATCAAAGACTATTTTTAAAGTTATCAAAAAATTTAATATATAGTAGCATTAAACATGCAAACAAATTCAGAGTAATATTAGAAATGTATTCAAATTGCATGGATTGGAGAACATCGTTTATATTTCAATGGCCTCAAAAACTTCAATCAGACCATTTCAAGACCCTAGATTAGAGTCATTATGGATTTTTAAAAGTGTACAATGGGGGGGGGCCAGAGGGATAGCCCAGCGGGTAGGGCGTTTGCCTTGCACGAGCCGGCCCATGCCGGTGCGGAAGTTCGATCCCCAGCATCCCATATGGTCCCCGAGCACAGCCAGGAGTGATTCCTGAGTGCAGAGCCAGGAGTAGCCCCTGAGCATCGCCAGGTGTGACCCAAAAAAAGCAAAAAAATAATAATAAAATAAAATAAAAAAGTGTACAATGGGAAATTTGCAACTCAACATGGAAAAATGTTATTCTAGAAAAAGAATCTGAAAAAAACAGAAATGATAAAAAATTTTTAAAAAGATGTACTATATTCACTCTTATGACCTAAAATGCAAATGAAATTGAGATGTCAAAGGCAACCGAGATGATATAGGGAGTAAGACACATGCCTTAAGTGCAACTTAGCGGTGCAATTGCTATCATTGCATATGGTCTGCCCAGCACCACTATGGGTCACTTCTGAGCACAGAACAAGGGCTACCTCCTGCACAGTGCCAAGTGTGGCCCAAATCCCCTCAAATGGAGATAGTGGACAGTGAAGATTTTCATAAAAAGAATACTAACTACTTAAATCTAAAATAACTCTAAAAGTTGCTTATAAAGCATGTCTGCATAACATGCTAAAGAAAAGTTTTCATGGAAAGCAGACCATAAAAATAATGCAGTAATATTTTAAATATAGGCATATGGGGCTGAGGAGCCAGCTCAGCAGTGAGGGGCCGAGACCAAATGCTTAGCAAAGAGACCAAAGTTTAAACCCCAACACCACGTGGCCTCCCAAAACTACCAGGTACAGCTATTGACCTCTGAGCAGACCCCAGGTTGATCCTCTGCAGCCCCCTGCACCATGGACCAGACAAACTATATCTTAGGGCTCTAGCAATGAAGACCAAAGAGGCCCCCAGACACTGCTTAGGAAAATCTCTTTCCCTCCTTATTCACCCTTCCCACCCAAAAGTGCACTGGAATAATATCTGGGAGCATTAGCTAATAGTAAAATAATAGCATTTTAACCCTTTGTTTTTATTTTTATTTGAATAAACAAGTAGAATTCACTGATTCTAGAGCTATCTTAAAGGAAGAAGGCAGAAGTACTCCAAATGGAAATACTTTCAAATGGAACTGAAAAACTCTTGGAAAAGTCATAACCTGTACCTTTCCTTTCATTTCATTTTATCATAAAAATTACATCTTGTTGTTGTTTGTTAAGGGCCACACTCTCGAGCAGTGCTCTAGGGGTACCACTCTTTATTAGGATGTTCAGGAATTGTTCCTGACAGTACTTGGGGACCATCCTATTAAACCTGGGGGATCAAATCTGGCCACTGGCATACAAGGCATTCATTCCATCTCACTGAACTCTCAACCCAAGATGTTGCACACAGTAGACAAAGTATGTCCTGGGGAAGCTTGGAAAACTAGGTAATCTGTCAGAGCTAATTACTTGCCTAGACAAGATAAAAACCTTAAGCCCTGGGTGAAGGAAGAAGAGAATAGCCAGTTCATGGTGCTTATGTCCTAACCTTAGGGAATGGTGAGTCGACAGCGCAGTTATATGCGGCCATGTTGGGGGATCAGATGAGACGCATCTGCAAAGCCTAAGAAATGGGAAATCAGGGGCCAGAGCCACTGATTTACGGAGGTCAGGGTTTTATACTGTGCATATGTGCCACCATATAGTGCCCAAGTATGAGCTGCATTTAAACTCGAGCATCATTTTTCTAGGGTGACTATGGGATGTCCACAGCACCATAGGGCCTGGGGTAGCAACTCGGCCTCAGGTTCTACTGACAGAACCATCTGGTCTTGCAGTGTACCTTTATTGTTTTTTAAAGTAGGAAACACCTACTTTGTAAATGAAATGTAAAACGATCTTCCTTTATTGTTTTTCTTTTTTAAATTTTACAGTAGAGATGGATTTTAAAAAATCATTTCAGAAAAAAATTTAAATAATAACGATTTTGGTATCCTAAGTACAATGGGTCATTTCTCTCTGATTCTTAGTTTTCTCTGTATGTTGTCCTGAAGAACTGGTGGGGGGCAGGGGAAGTCAGGTCACTTCTACTTTCTATGAAAGTGACCTGACTTACAGCTGTGATTTAGCTAAAAGAATAAAGTTGGGCAAGTGACTCTGAACCGCATGTACTGAATATGCACGCTCTTTACAAGGAGGAAATAATTGAATGGGAAGAGTTACTGTCTCTTTTAAAAACACATAAAATCATAATTTTCTTAAAATATATACAGGAACCCAAATGCTTTAATAACCTTAATTATAATTTCCTCCAAGTAGAACATTTATAAGGCTTAAATCCCTTTGCTGTGTTTACTGCCAGTAATTAGGCAAAGTACATAAAACTGAAGGAGTATGTGTGTAAGTTTAATTTTGATAGAATAAAGCAATATTTATATCAGCTTAGTCCTCAATTTTTTAAGAGTAGAAAATACTATGGAAGAAGGGAAGGATTCAGAACAGGAAGAAAAATTATTTCTAGATTAGCTCAGCAACTAAATATAGTGATTGGATCGTGTTCATATAAGTAATTGGTTTTAATTATTTCTTGAACTTTTCAAACACATATTTAGTGGAAAAGATGAAATAAAGATAGAATTTAAAACTACAGTACCACCTCACAGCAATACTGCCTTTTCTACACAAAATAAATACAAAAGAAAAGAAAATGCTGTATCTTAGAATTTCATCTGCTTCCCTGCTGATGGATTAAAATCAATTTAAAATGAATTCAAAGGAGAATTTTATATATCCATTTTTTGGAAAATAAAAAATATCATAACGGAAATGAGCACATTTATTCCATCCATCTCAATCAGAAAGTTGAAAATGAGTGAATGTGCAAAACAAATTCAAAAGCTGGAAGATTGATTTCCCAGAGGAAATAGTTGCCCATAATTCAACCTCGAGTACGGGATATAATTAAGTCACAAACTCTTATTAGAGTTAACTACAGGTAAGATAAAAAAAATATTTCTGGGGCTGGAGCAATAGCCCAGAGGGTAGAGGCGTTTTCCTTGACGCAGCCAGCCTGTGCTGGCCTGGGTTCGATCCCGGCATCCCATATGGTCCCCGAGCACCGCCAGGGAGTAATTCCTGAGTGCAGAGCCAGGAGAAACCCCTGAGCATTGCCGGGTGTGACCCAAAAAGAAAAAAAAATTTCCCAAAGCTGAAAAACTAAACTTTAACTGAACATTATCTGAAAGGGTTATTAGCACAGGTAGGGATATCAAAGTTAAAATTTTCCCCGTTTTCATTCATTGAAACTTAGAATTCCCAGACTTGGGGTTTACCTAAACGAGCAACCACAGAAAGCTGGCAATGATCAAAGTCTACTTTACTGGCTTTTTGCCATATTGGATCAGCACACAATCCTTCCTGTCCAGGATTCTCATGATGGAACCAGTGGACCTTCTTGTGGAAGAATGGTTGTCCTTTGATGTCAACCTCAAAGGTTAGGAGTGTACTCAAAACATCCTAGTTCCGAAAATAATCCATCATGGATATGTCATCCTCAAACTTACTTAAATAAATGTTGAGGTTATTTATATTTTCCACCTCTACTTCCTCTTAATCAGTCCCATACGCTGCATGAGTTGGGTAAGGTGATATCTTCTAGATCCACTGCTTACCACTCTGAAATAAGATGCTGTTCTAGTGAACAATACCATTCATATCACCTATGATATCAAAATGTGTGTCACACACAGAACTTTTATTTCTAGAAATCCCTTCTCCCCTCTCTGTGGGTGTGGGTCTCTGGGAATAAGTACCTCTTCTCTTGTTCATTGTAGAATCCTCAAAATGTGTTCAATCTCATTGAACACTTCAATTCAATCCCTTGGAGAGATTTATCAGCTTCTTTAAAAGCTGACTATTAATTTGCTTAAAAAAGAAGAGGAAACTCTCTGTTTTAAAAATTTGTTTTCTGATCTATTTTCAGTTTAAAATAATTCTCAAGAATCCTGTAACTCCACTTTAGCAGTAACTGAAGCATAAACTAGAAAACTTCATTTCTATCCTTATAATTTGATCTCATTGTTGTTGGTGGTGGTGGAAGTATTTTCCTTTGTTCCTATTTACCTGTCTACCACTTGACCATAGAGGCCTGTTTCAATTTCCTCACACTCAAGTAAATTCAGGAACTCACCCTAAAATTTCTCCCAAGTAGATTGGCCTTTTACTGCCTATAAGAGAAGAATCAGAGCTAAAAGTAGAAACTTTTCATTCTTCTACATAACAAGAGTTTCATGGTTATCGATCTTTGGGATAACTGGATCACAGCATACTTCTTTTGTAGAAAATGCCCCTTCCTATGTGTGATTCCTTTGCCTAAATTACTCTGTTAGGGTTGGAGAGATAGTATAGTGGGCAAGGTGTTTTTACTGGAACACAATTGACATAATTGATCACCAGCATCCCGTATGGTCCCCAGAACACTGCCAGAGATGCAGAACCATGAATAACCCCTGAGCACTGCTAGGTGTGGGTCAAAAAAACAAAAACAAAACTACTCTGTAATCACAATAGAAGAAGCCCAGCAGATATTCCAATTGTTTATTTGTAATTAGTGTTTTTAGACAGTCAAACCACCTTCAGAGGCAGGAGTAAGCCCTGAGCATGCTGGACTGTGGCCTAAACAAACTAAAGGACAACAAATAAACATTCTGTAAATTATGTGTGTTTGCATGATGATAAGATATAAACATCCATTTATTTTCCCAAAACAAATAAAACTATGTCAGGAAGATGTAAAAATATGTGCTTGTGTTTGATGAAAAGGTGTGTGGTGAAAATGAGCCACATCTTGATCTCCCAAAAAAGGAAATTCATTAGATAATTCCACCAATGTAAATAGTAGAAAAGATGCAGTAAGAGCACCTCATGAAGAGTTAGAAACAAGTAACTTCAGATTCTAAATGAGTAGGAAGAGGTTAGGGCAAAGATGACAAGAAGACATTGAAACATGAAGAGTAGAACTACTGGACTCTGATGTGTGTGTGACATTGGTGAAAATGCTTTAGACAAAGGATGTGCTTATTTCCATGTAATAATTAATAATGATTTGTCTATAGTTAGGAAATTTTCAATACTATGGGATTAAGCTAGAAGAAATTCCAACTAAAGATTCAATTACATAGCATTTACAAGTCAAAAAGGAGAGAAATATACAACTGAATGTTAATATTCAGTGGGCTGTCAGCAGTTAATTATCTATCATATTCAAATTCTTTCTAATTGATAGCAATTAGAAAAATAAGGAAAAGCTCAAAGATCAAAAAGCATCATTCTACAGTATCTTGCATCATTCTGCAATTGAGCAAAACAATTTCATGTAGAGAGGGGAAAGCATCATTTGCAACAATGTTTTATTTACTTGATTGTGGATAAATTTTCCCCCTTAATTCATAGTAATATTTCTTTGTTACATGGGAACCTCACTTAAATCTTGGCATAAAGCAAGTGTTTCAACACACATATGCAACGAGCTCATCTCATTCTATGGTTAATACTTGTGTGTGGGTTCTGTTTTACTTGGGGGAAAATAATACAAGTTATCATGGTACATTCTTATATGAAATAGTGGGTTTACAAGAAATGAATGCCCCTATTAATAATGCATGGCACTTGTAATAAATCCTTCTCACACTGTGGTATATTGACCAATATTTCCCAAACCTCCCTTAGGTCAACACAGGGGACCTCAAGAAGCCAACCAGATTAAGTAGGACCACATCAAGTGAAACCAGGCCACACAGAAGTACTTTCTACATAGAGACTAAAACAATACATGTATGATTTCAATGGTTTCTCAAGCTGTTCATTTGTTGGCTAAAACTTGCGTCTTTCCAGACTTAGCAAAACAGACATTATCCAGGCCTAGGCAGTTTTATATTCAGTACAATATTAAATATTTGCCCCTTTGCCAAGATGTTTCCATCTGAAATAGGAATGGAAAGAAGGTAGGTGCATGATCGAAAATCCAGATAAAGTATTAAAGAAATGGAAGTGTCCCCAAGACACTTCAAAAAATAATAAATAAGAAGTGTCCCAATTGGAAAGTCTTTTTTTTCTTTAAAATTAATAATCTAAAATGTTTGTACTCTGAATCCCATGCCTTTCGAATCTTGTGGCAAATTCAGTGTTTACAGCTAATCAATTCCTCCTTCAGGAGAACAGACTTCATGCAAGCCTCCTAAGGTACATGTGTACACCTATACTATTTAACTTTGGGTTGAACTCATTTTCAAACAGTTATAAATACTATATTTAATGTCATTTAAGGTGTATATTTAAGTTTATCCAATGCAATAAAAGCGATAGCACAGTGGACAGGGTGTTTACCTTGTACACAGCTGACCAGGAGTGCAATCCCCAGCATCCCATATGGCCCCTGAGCACCACTAGAAGGAATTTCTGAGTGCAGAGCCAGGGAGTAACCCATGAGCATAGTATGTGGGTGACCCAAAAAAGCAAAAATAAAATTAATTAATTAATTAATTAATTAAAATACAAAAGAAATATGCATACAAATAAATGTGGGTAGATAGTTTGATTTATGGTCTTTTTCATTTTATTATGGCCTCACCATTCTACTCATTTTCAATTCCAGAAAAATTAATTCAACTTAAAATGCTCCAGTGAACTAACCAATACTGATTATTGTTTTTAATAACCTAAACACAACCTAGACAACCCTTCCGCATTTCTATTTTAATTTCTGTAAAGCTGACCCATACTTCATGTACCATTCTGTTCCGTGAACTTCCCTTATTCTTTAATCTGAAATATTTTGGTCAGATTTCCTGCTGAAATATATAGTTTCCTCTGCTTAGGCTTTTGAGAACTGGGATTTTGTAAGTTATTTTTCCCACACTTTTTGTCATAGAACGTTATAAAGACCATCCTCTTCTCTTTTATATCATCTTTTGTTTTTAGTATGATTAGAACAATAGTCAGTTTAAGGAAATGCTAAAACATTCGAAATTAAAAAACAAGGCACCATATTTTCTTGCAAATAATATCCTTTAGTACATGTTGATTTCTCTCAAAATGGTCATAAAAACTGAAGCTGGAGCAATAGTACAGCAAGTAGGGGCGTTTGGTTTGCACATAACCGACCTGGGTTCAATCTCCGGCACCCCATATGCTCCCCTGAGCATGGCCAGGAATGACTGAGTGCAGAACCTGAGTAACCCCTGAATATAGCCAGGTGTGCCCCATAAAAAAAGGAGCGTCACTTTTTAAATCTACACTAGAAATAAAGGTTAACTAATTAAGTAATCCTGGATCGGATTAACTAGTTTCCTTTCTTTCTAAAAGGATCTGGAGTTCTCTTTGGGAGGTCATATGTTGACTGAAAATGGATTTTATCGGCGTCCCTCTGGAAGGTTATGAGGCTTTAATTGCTAAACGGGACAGGGACAAATGTATGTGCCAGTTGGGCTCTCAAGTGTTAGTCAAGAAAACAAGCTCCCATCCTTCCGGGACTATATTG
>JAJIBD010033476.1:0-36391 GCA_021461705.1 Cryptotis parvus | reverse complement strand
GGGGAAGTCAGGTCACTTCTACTTTCTATGAAAGTGACCCTGACTGGAAACTGTGAAATTTAGCTAAAAAATAAAGTTGGGCAAGTGACTCTGAACCACATGTACTAAATATACACGCTCTTTACAAGGAGGAAAATAATTGGAATGGGAAGGATTACTGTCTCTTTTAAAAACACATAAAATCATAATTTTCTTAAAATATATACAGAACCCAAATCTTTAATAACGCAATTATAATTTCCTCCATTAGAACATTTATAAGGCTTAAATCCCTTTGCTGTGTTTTACTGCCAGTAATTAAGGCAAAGTACATAAAACTGAAGGGAGTATGTGTGTAAGTTTAGTACATTAGATAAAGCAATATTTATATCGCTTAGTCCTCAATTTTTAAAGTAGAAAATGCATGGAAGAGGAAGGATTCAGAACAAGGAAAAATTATTTCTAGATTAGCTCAGCAACTAAATATAGTGATTGGATCGTGTTCATATAAGTAGTGGTTTTAATTATTTCTTGAAAGACTTTTCAAACACATATTTAGTGGAAAAAGATGAAACAAGATAAATTTAAAACTACAGTACCTCACAGCAATACTGCCTTTCTACACAAAATAAATACAAAAAGAAAAATGCTGTATCTTAGAATTTCATCTGCTTCCCTGCTGATGGATTAAAATCAATTTAAAATGAATTTCAAGGAGAATTTTATATATCCATTTTTTGGAAAATAAAAAAAAATATCATAGCGAATGAGCACATTTATTCCATCCATCTCAATCAGAAGTTGAAAATGAGTGAATGTGCAAAACAAATTCAAAAAGCTGGAAGATTGATTTCCCAGGAGGAAATAGTTGCCCATAATTCAACCTGTACAGGATATAATTAAAGTCTAAACTCTTATTGAGTTAACTACAGGTAAGATAAAAAATATTTCTGGGGCTGGAACTGTAGCCCAGAGGGTAGGGGCGTTTTCTTGCACATAGCCAGCCTGGCACTGGCCTGGGTTCGATCCACGGCATCCCATATGGTCCCCGAGGCACCGCCAGGGTAATTCCTGAGGTGCAGAGCCAGGAGTAACCCCTGAGCATTGGGTGTGACCCAAAAAGAAAAAAAAAAAAAATTTCCCAAAGCTGAAAAGCTAAAGCTTTAACTAGACATTATCTGAAAGGGTTATTAGCACAGGTAGGGATATCAAAGTTAAAATTTTCCCGTTTTCATTCATTGAAACTTAAATTTATTCCCAGACTTGGGTTTACCTAAGCGAGCAACCACAGAAAGCGCAATAATCAAAGTCTACTTTGCAGCTTTTGCCATATTGGATCAACACACAATCCCTTCCTGTCAGGATTCTCATGATGGAACCAGTGGACCTTCTGTGGAAGAATGGTTGTCCTTTGATATCAAGCCTCAAAGGTTAGGAGTGTACCTCAAACATCTAAAATAATCCATCATGGATATGTCATCCTCAAACTTGCCAAATAAAATGTTTAGGATTGTTTATATTTTCCCTCTCACTTCCTCTTAATCAGTCCCATACGCTTACGATGAGTTGGGTAAGGTGATATCTTCTAGATCCACTGCTTACCACTCTGAAATAAGATGCTGTTCTCGTGAACAATACCATTCATATCACCTATGATATCAAAATGTGAATATCACACACAGAACTTTTTATTTCTAGAAATCCCTTCTCCTCTCTGGGTGTGGGTCTCTGGGAATAAGTACCTCTTCTCTTGTTCATTGTAGAATCCTCAAATGTGTTCAATCATTCAACACTTCAGTTCAATCCCTTGGAGAGATTTATCAGCTTCTTTAAAAAGTTGAGCTATTAATTTGGCCAAAAAAGGAAACTCTCTGTTTTAAAGAATTTGTTTTCTGATCTTTTTTCCAGTTTAAAGAATAATTCTCAAAATCCTGTAACTCCACTTTAGCAGTAGCTGAAGCATAAACTAGAAAACTTCATTTCTATCTATATAATTTGATCTCATTATTGTTGGTGGTGGTGGAAGTATTTTCCTTTGTTCCTGTTTACCTGTCTACCACTTGACCATGGAGAGCCTGTTTCAGTTTCCTCACCTCAAGTAAATTCAGGAACTCACCTAAGGGTTCTCCCAAGTATTGGCCTTTTACTGCCTATAAGAGAGAATCAGAGCTAAAGAAGTAGAAACTTTTCATTTTCTACATAACAAGGGTTTCATGTTTATCGATCTTTGGGATAACTGGATCACAGCATACTTCTTTTGTGAAAATGCCCCTTCCTATATGTGATTCCTTTGCGTGGAGGAGTACTCTGTTGGGTTGGAGAGGGGTAGTATAGTGGGCAAGATGTTTGCAGAACACAATTGACATAATCGATCACCAGCATTCCGTATGGTCCCAGAACACTCCTGGGTGCAGAACCATGAATAGCCCCAGGCACTGCTAGGGTGTGGGTCAAAAAAACAAAAACAAACTACTCTGTAATCACAATAGAAGCCTAGCAGATATTCCATTTGTTTATTTGAGTTAGTGTTTTTAGGGCAGTCAAACCAACCTTCAGAGGCAGGAGTGAAAGCCCTGAGAAACTTTTACTGCCTATGGCCTAAACAAACTAAAAGGACGAACAAGTCAACCCATTCACTTAAAATATGTGTGTTTGCATGATGATAAGATATAAACATCCATTTATTTTCCAAACAAATAAAACTATGTCAGGAAGATGTAAAAATACGTGCTTGTGTTTGATGAAAAGGTGTGTGGGTGAAATGAGCTACATCTTGATCTCCCAAAAAGGAAATTCATTAGATAATTCCCCAATGGTAAATAGTAGAAAAGATGGTAAAGAGCTTTTACCTCATGAAGAGTTAGAAACAATTAACTTCAGATTCTAAATGGGTAGGAAGAGGTTAGAACCAAGATGACAAGAAGACATTGAGACGCTGAAGAGTAGAACTACTGGACTCTGATGTGTAGTGTGTGAGCATTGGTAAAAAATGCTTTTAGACAAGGATGGCCTTATTTCCATGTAATAATTAATAATGGGTTTGTCTATAGTTAGGAAATTTTCAATACTATGGGATTAAGCTAGAAGAAATTCCAACTAAAGATTCAATTACATAGCATTTACAAAAGTGAGGAGGAGAAATATACAACTGAATGTTAATATTCAGTGGGCTGCTCAACTGTTAATTATCTATATATTCAAATTCTTTCTAATTGGCCATTAGAAAAATAAGGGAAAAGCTCAAGATCCAAAGCATCATTCTACAGTATCTTGCATCATTCTTCGCAATTGAGCAAGAAACAATTTCATGTAGAGAGGGGAAGCATCATTTTCAACGATGTTTTATTTACTTGATTATGGATACATTTCCACCTTAATTCATAGCAATATTTCTTTGTTACATGGGAACCTCACTTAAATCTTGGCATAAGCAAGTGTTTCAACACACATATGCGAGAGCTCATCTCATTCTATAGTTAATACTTTGTGTGTGGGTTCTGTTTTTACTTGGGAAAATAATACAAATTTATATTGGTACATTCTTATATGAAATAGTGGGTTTACAGAAATGAATGCCTATAATAATGCGTAGCACTTGTAATAAATCCCTTCCCTCTCACACTGTATGGCAAGCTAATATTTCCCAAACCTCCCTTAGGTCCTGAAGAGGGACCTCAAAAAGCCAACCAGATTAAGTAGGACCACATCAAGTGAAACCAGGCCACACCAGTATTTCTACATAGAGACTAAAACAATACATATGATTTTAATGGTTTCTAGAGCTGTTCATTGTTGGCTTTAAAAACTTACGTCTTTCAGACTTAGCAAAACAGACATTATCCAGGCCTAAGCAGTTTTATATTCCCAGTACAATATTAAATCTTTTGCCCCCACTTTTTGCCAAGATGTTTCCATCTAATAGGAATGGAAAGAAAGGTAGGTACATGATCGAAAATCCAGATAGAGTATGCAAAAGAAATGGAAGTGTCCCAAGACACTTAAAAATAAATGGAAGTGCCCCAATTGGAAAGTCTTTTTTTCTTTAAAATTAATAATCTAAAAAATGTTTGTACTCTGGATCCCATACGTTCCGAATCTTGGGGCTTAAATTCAGTGTTTGATAGCCTAATCCAATTCCTCCTTCGGGAGAACAGACTTCACGCAAACCTCCTAGTTACATATTATTACCTATACTATTTAAATCCATTGAAACTTATTTTTCAAGCAGTTATAAATACTAATGTTTAATGTGCCCTATAGGGGTGTATATTTAAGTTTATCCAATGCGTGAGCGATTAGCAGAGTGGACAGGGTGTTTACCTTGTACACAGCTAGACCAGAGTGCAATCCCCAGCATCCCATATGGCCCCTGAAGCACCACTAGAAGGAATTTCTGAGTGCAGAGCCAGGAGGTGAACCCATGAGCATAGCTAGGTGTGACCCAAAAGCAAAAATAAAATTAATTAATTAATTAATTAATAAAAAATACAAAAAGAAATATGCATACAAATAAATCTGGTAGATTATTTGATTTATGGTCTTTTTCATTTTATTATGGCCTCACCATTCTATCATTTTCAATTCAGAAAAATTAATTCAACTTAAAATGCTCCAGTGAACTAACCAATACTGATTATTGTTTTTAGTAACAACCAAACACAACCTAGACAACCCTTTGCGCATTTTCTATTTTAATTTCTGTAAAACTGACCCATACTTCAAGCGCCATTCTGTTCTGTGAACTTCCATTTATTCTTTAATCTGAAATATTTGGTTCAGATTTCCTGCTGAAATATATAGTTTCCTCTGCTTAGGCTTTGGAGAACTGGGATTTTGTGAGTTATTTTCCCACACTTTTTGTCAGAGAGCGTTATAAAAAGACCATCTCTTCTCTTTTATATCATCTTTGTTTTTAGTATGATTAGAACAATAGTCAGTTTAAGGAAATGCTAAAACATTCAATTAAAACAAGGCAGCCATATTTTTCTTGCTAAATAATATCCTTTAGTACATGTTGATTTCTCTCAAAATGGTCATAAAAAACTGAGGCTGGAGCAATAGTACAGCAAGTAGAGCGTTTGGTTTTGCACATGACCAACCTGGGTTTCAATCTCCGGCACCCCATATGCTCCCCTGAGCATGGCCAGGAAATGACTGGGTGCAGAACCTGGGTAACCTGAATATCGCCAGGTGTGCCCCATAAAAAAAAGGAGGGGTACTTTTGTTCTACACTAGAAATAAGGTTGACAATTAAGTAATCCTGGATCAGATATAACTAGTTTCCTTCTTTCTAAAAGGATCTAAGTTCTCTTTGGGAGGTCATATGTTTGACTGAGAAATGGATTTTGTCAGTCCCTCTGGAAGGTTATGAGGCTTTAATTGCTAAACAGGGACAGGGACAAATGTATGTTGCCAGTTGGGGCTCTCATGTTAGTCAAGAAAACAAGCTCCCATCCTTCCGCACTATATTGCCAGGCTCATGCTACAAGTCTTGATGTCAGTGCTCCTTTCCTCATCTGCATTTTTTAATTATTATCATTATTAATTTTTATTTTTATTTTTTTAAACATTTTATTATACCACCGTGAGATATACAATTACAACGCTGTTCACTTTTGGAGGTTTCGGTCACTAGTGTTCCAGCACCCACGCCCTCCACCAGTGCTCCATCACCCACCACCCATGTCCCCAATTCCCTCCCCCTCCCCCTCCTGCCTAAATGGCGGGTTCTTTATCTCTCTCTCTCCCTCTCTTCCTTCTCCTACACATTTTTGGGTTGCACTACATACACTTAGAAGACATCTATTTGCATTTTTGCCTGTATTTAATGCTCAGTTCTAGGTTGGTATCAGACCTTTTGACATTTATTCACACATGTTCCCCTTCTGTATCTTACCTAACCTCTGACTCCACGCTTGTGGTAATTTCTGCATTTTTAATCACCCTATTTCTCACCATAGACCCTCAGGCCCTTCAGCCATGCTGAAACACTTTCATAGTTTCAACTCTCACTTTAATCTACTCCATTTTTCATTATAATGTCATTGGTATTCATTTAAAATAAATTAAAAATATTATTCCTGTTTAAACTTCACTATCTGAACCAGAGGACTGAGGGAATATATTTTGCATGCAGAAGTCCTGAGGTCCATCCCAGAAGATAGGTCCCCAAACACTGTTGGCGTGACCTCCTAAGATAAGGAACCAATCTCAGTCTCATCTCCAAGTTATATCTGATCCCTAGAAAAACATCATAACCTTAAGTAGCTCTTTCCACTTTTCACCCATCACCCCTAGAATACTCCCACCCCATCCCAGGTCATTTATGTCTCACTTGAAATTCAAGATTCATTATCAAGCTCATTTATTCAACCATCATTTATGATTATTTCCTAGATATTACTAGGGACACATGATAATTAAAATAGCCAACACTTTCCTTATTTATTAAAGGTGCTATCTCCTCCGGGAAGCCTTTGGTGATGATCAGAATACTCCTGAGGGCCATTACATTAAGCTTCTGCTGGCCCCCTGGACTGCCCTACATTTTCACATTTTACATTATTGTCTGTACATTTCTCCAGTGGATCAGGGATTCCTCAAAGGCAGCTTAGCCTCACAGAGTCTGAAGTGTTCATAGTCCACCTAAATGTACTGCAGGTCATAGAGACGTTTGTTATGATCATAGAATCCATGGTAAAACAGAATAGCTTTCAATAAAAGTTTTACTGCATATTCCTTTTATTTGCTTTGACAGTAAACAAGACTCCTGGTGTCCTATGATCTCTGTGTAACAAGGTAGATGTGCACGATGTGTCAGATTCAGTGCAACACAAATCAGAAATGAAAGAATCCCTGAGGTTTGGCCTCCAACAATCTTGAACAATCTTTTTATTTTGATCAATTTTATAGATGAGTTTGAAAAGCAAAACTAACTGCATGTCTTTGCTAAACAAGCATCTATTTGCTGAGATAGGTTAATGCATTGGGACGTGTTAAGAAGCTGATTTCTTGCCATTTCCCTCTATTTCCTGCAATCCTGGACTCCAATTTCCAGTTGAGTATCAGTTTCCTAGGAATACTAAGCAGATTTTTTCAACTGTTTTTTCACGACATTGTTTTTAAGACAATTAATTATTAAAAACAATTATTGCCTCTTCCTTCTTATTTTAAACAATTTAAATGGAACATAAAGCCTTTCCTTGCCTCCCACATTGGTAGCAGAAGTCGAATTCTTTCATTGCTCAGAGAATGAGGGATTATAAGATGAACTGCTCCCCCACTGCACCTACAAAGGAAAAATGGGTCCAGGTTTTCAGTGTAAAGGGTGAGGTTTTATGCCTCTCTGTGGTTGACCTAAATGGTCCCACTGCAAATGGACTTGGAAAAGAAGAGTGATATCATCTTTCTCATCAAAGAGAAACTTGTTGGGGAAGGGCTAACACCCACACCAGCTTCTACAGGCTGTGGCATTCCCATTAAGTTTCATCCCCTCTTGGAATACAATCTGTGCTGATAGTGTTCACATTGCTTCCCCTGTTTACATTACACTGATACAAGTGTGTGTTAATCCCTGTCCCACCACACTACAAAGATCATAATTCCACATCTCATCTTGTCCACTCAGTAGCTAAACATGCAGGCTCTGTCCTTAGTAGTCTCTAGAATCCAAAGCCATCACATTCCAGAGTCTGCAGCAGCCTAGCTGCCTGTGGAGACTCAAAGAAAGCGTCAATTCGCCCTTCTCTGTCCCCTTTCTGCTGCAAGCACCAAAATGTAGGGAACAGCTTCATAAAAGTTTGCACCCTTGGCAGGGATTTAGGGGAGATGTGATGTCTTCATTCCTAATTTTCCTGTGAAGTCTGAGTTTATATGTCATTAACACATAGAAAATGCCAGACAGCAAATTACAGCAGAAAAGAGTAATAAGGAAAAGTATCATTTTCTTTACAGTGAGGGCTTATTTATGTATTAAGGTAAAAATTAAAATACGTCTGGAGAGGGGCTAGAGTGATAGAACAGGCTGGGAGGGCAGTTGCCTTGCATGTAGCCAACCCATTTTCCATCCCTGTCATCCCATATGGTCCCTTCCAGCACCTCCAGGCGTAAATCCCTGGGTGTAGAGAGGAAGCTACCCCGAGCACTGCTGGGTCTGATCCAAAACAAAAACAAGATATGACGGGAGAAAGAAAAAGGGGTAAACTTATAATAAAGTGAGTTTTCAAACTAAAATCCCTTATTATTAGTGTCACTGCTTATTAATTTAGACATCTGCAAAACTCATCCTTTCCTTAGTTACTAATAAAAGAAATAAAATTACATCACTTTAATCAAATGCAGGTAATTCATAATTGAGAAAAATGCTGTGGGACTTCAGCATCCCTGAAGAACAGGCCACATGGCCCCAGAGCCCACTGAAAACGAAGCTTAGAAAGCACCAGCTTCTGGTTAGAGTCAATCAACCCAGAAACAACAGGGTCTTTGTCCAGGAAACCTGAGTTCAAGTGCATGAGGATCAGATAAAACACAACACATGGCATCTGAACTAAAATGATATGCTTTGATTTTAGATTAAAAAGTTAAGAAACCAGCAGAATGTGAACACTTAAGAAAAAGATGTACAAATAAAATTAAGATCAACTTCCTCTGAGGTGGTGACAGCTAAACAGCAAAGCAGTAACAGTAAAGGTGTTTTAGAATAGCCCAATCAGCGTTTTATTAATAAATCCACTCTCTGTGGTTCTATTTAATAGGACATTGTGTTATGATCACTGATAATAGATATTAGCTAACCAAGTGGTTAGAAAATACATTGTTTTGGAGAGAATACTGATAACAGAACAACTATTAATTCAAAAAGGCACATGGCCTTACTTGTGGTCTTTAAGGTCTGTATCCTGTACAGGGAGGAGGAAGTGGTGGATGGAAGGAGTTATGCAGAGCTGTGTCTCAATTACAGCTATAAAACCAGTTACCCAAATTCTTTTAGAACCTCTCGTTAGAAGCTACTCAGATTACCTAAGATAATAAAAGCCAGGAAGCATAAGGGGTCTTTTGACCACACATTAAACATGAATTAAATTACTGAAATTTCATGGTGTATAGTCCCAATATGGTGTGTTTCTATGTTTTAGAGTAGGCAAATTTAACAATTTTATACACTGAGGATACTTCCGAAGAAAGTAAAATACATACTCCAAAAATCCTCTTCATCAAAGGCAAGTTGGAAAAAATTTGGATTAAGTTATTTCAATGAAAGGAAAGTTACATTGATCCGCAATGACATTTATACAGCATTACTGGTCCCTGAAAAATAATATACCTAAAATGTCCTTACAGAGAAGAGTAAGTGTATAACATAACAAGCTACTTTATACCCAGAAGAATGAACAAAAAAAGACCTCTGAATCAGTATGGTGTCATTTCTAAGATCAGCTTTTTAAAAAGTCAAAGTACAAAAGAATATATATGCTACATTTGTTTTGTTGCAAATATATGCCTACAACAAAAAGGAAATGACCTATACACATCCCATTTGTAAAAGCAAGACACACAAATAAGCCAGAAACTCGTCATATTTCTGCAGTTGGCTGCCAAAATGATTGAAAAAAAGACAGAGCAATTTAAACTCAGTAGAAGGGGGAGAAAGTGTGGGACACACATACACCAAGCCAACACTATTTTCTGACACTGACATGCTGATTTTTTAATACTACTTGATGCACTCAACCAAATACCCAAAATCAAAAAGTGATGGTGAAGAAGGAACTACAAATAGAAAATAGAGAAAGCATACAGATTAGAATTCATTTCAAATTTATAAATAGTCACCATAATGAAATAAAAGTCCAAAGGCAACAGAACCTGAAAATTGGTCTACAGAATTTAACATGGTGTGATATTGGGGGACAGAAGCAATGTGGGGGTAAGGGCAAGACAGCATTCTGGTGGAAGGCATGCTGAGCTCCATCATTAACAGAATTGCAAACCATAGTGCCTAAAATAAAGTGAACTAAGTAACAATGATAAGCTATTAATCCTGGCTTTTTATTCTAATAGTATGAATTAGCACTTTTTTAGAATTATTCTATATGTATTCTAGGACTAAGCACAAAAGTAATTATACTGTGGACAAGAGCTTGATTTCTGTCAGGTTAATAATTTTTTTAAATAAAAGCAGGAGACAGTAAGCACCACAAGCAACTTTTCAGTGTTGAAATCCAACTGAGAGATGAAAGAACTCAGACCCTAAGTGTGCACAAATATATGTTTGTATAACTTTTAGCACACAAATCACAACTGACTATATTTTCAACTTTTTTTTTTTTTTTTTTGCTTTTTTGGGTCACACCTGGCGATGTTCAGGGGTTTCTCCTGGCTCTGCACTCAGGAATTACTCCTGGCGGTGTTCAGGGGAACATATGGGATGCCGGGATTGAACCTGGGCTGGCTGAAGGCCAGCGTGAAGGCAAACGCCCTACCCTTGGGCTATCGCTCGGCCCTGCATAGTTTCAATTTTTACTTGACAAAATCTAGAAATAATTTCCCAACAGCAATAAACACTATTGTCAAATAAGAAGAGTCACAGTTCCTTGAAGATGTGACAGATTTAAAAGCTGCATCAAGGAAGCTTCAAACTCAGTTAGAGACATACTATACTGGAAAGTAGGGTCTGCAAAGGCAGATAGGGGCACATCAAAAAGGCGAAGTTTAAAGGGGTGACCTAAAACATGACAGTCTGAGCAACAGAACAAAGACAGATTAAAATTCATATTTGAAAAAAAAAAGTGGGGCGGAGGCGATAGCCCAGCGGGTAGGGCGTTTGCCTTGCACGTGCCGCGGCCCATGTCGGCCAGGGTTCGATTCCCGGCATCCCATATGGTCCCCCGAGCACCGCCAGGAGTGATTCCTGAGTGCAGAGCCAGGAGAAACCCCTGAGCATTGCCGGGTGTGACCCAAAAAAAGCAAAAAAAAAAAAAAAAAGTACAGGGATCAGAGTGACAGTGCAGCAAATAAGGCACCTGTCTTGCATGCTGTCAACCAGTTCTATTCCCAGCACCCCATATGATTCCTCAAGGACTGCTGGGAGTGAACCCTGAGCACAGAACCTGAAGTCCTGAGCACCACCATGTAGCTACAGAACAATAATAGCAAGAACAAAAGTACTATATGAATTGGTACTGCTATAAATATTCATGAGAGGAGATAAAACTCTTCTTTGAGTTTCAAGAATTTTACCTATTGAATAAGGAATTAAATGAAGAATTTGAAGATTCTCACTTCAAAAATCACCACAAGAATAACCATTTTAGGAAAGAAATAAAGAACCTGCCATGGAGGAGGGCTGGGGGAGGGGGAGGGAATCGGGGACGTTGGTGGTGGGAGATGGGCACTGGTGGCGGGATGGGTGCTGCTACACTGTATCGACCAAAACCCAAATATGAACTTTTTGTATATCTTTGTAATTGTAAAAATAAAAAAAATAAAAAAAAAAAAAGAATAACCATTTTAAGAATTAGTGAGCTAGCGCTACTGAATGCAAAATTTGACAAAATGCTTTGTTTGATAGTAAAGCATTACTAACATTTAATAAAATAAATAGTAAAGCATTTCCCTAATTTTGAAGAAATACAGTATTCGCAATTAGCATCATAAATTAACAAAATTAATAACTACAAAAATGAAGAAAATCAATATCATGTGATTTCTGAGATGATGCACTGAAAAGAAGACAATATCATTCTTATTATTCCAAAAACACAGAACTTCAGTGTAATCATAAGAAAACATCAAGCAAAGTTAAATTATGAAACATTGTTGAGCCTAATTGGTCAGTACTATTCTATAAAGCCAAGTTATGAAAAGTCATGAAGAATTGGCCCAGAATGTTTTAAAAATAAAGAAGCATGCAGCTAAAGTAATGTAAATCCTTTATTGGATGTAAAACATGTTTTTAATTTACTACACAAAACACTAGTTGGGAAATTGAGTGACTCTGATGGTCTAGATGATACTATTATATCAATTTTAGTTTCTTCATTTCAATAAATGTTTTGTGGTTACAAATGAGTGATTTTTTTTCTAGGAAATGCACACTGATGTTTTAAGAAGCATCTGTTCTCCCATTCACTCAAAAAATTTAGAAAATATGTAATATGTTGATAAAATATACATATAGGAAGGCAACACAATCTCATATATAGAGATATGGGTAAAATGAAGTTTGTGCAAAAATTTTGCATTTCTATGAGTCTGATATTATTTCAAATTGCACAGTTAAACAATATAATCAAATAAACATAAGAATCATTAACCAATCAACTCTTTTCCAAATAATGATTATCTATTAAAAAAACTATAGCAGTTAATAAAAAATATTAGTTTTGTGAAACTACTTTTTTTTCAAAGATTTTAATATTATCTCTGTACTTCCTGGAACTTTTGAGTAAATCTGAAAACCTTTGATACTTCTTAAAAAAGCAAGTTATTGCTTAAAAAATTAATATGTCCTAACATGTTGCAATTTCCTTTTCACATTTCTCAGAGGAGTTTCACACCATTTACATAATTCAGAGTAAATGGTGTGAGAACAACCACACAAGCATTGTTCAATGGGCATCAATTACCAATCTGACCAGTCAAGTAGAATTATCACATGTAGGCAGAACTTTCAGTACAGTCAGAGTAATAAGAAAAATTTTTGAATAACAGATAATTTCTTAATAACAAAGAATTTTATCTAAGAAATATCAGAGATCTTACACTAATTTATAATACTTGAGTAACTTGCAATATGGTTTATGGTATTTTAGTTTTTAAAAAATATCAGATAATCCATGGCATCAATTATAGCAATTCATTCCAAATCACCACTCTCCTTACGATCCTTTTTGCAGGACTGGAGAGATAGTATGGTGGGTAGGGTGCTTGCTTTGCTGGCAGCTGACCATGGGTTGATTCCCAGCACTCCATATAGACCCCCAAGCACTGCCTGAAGTGATCCATGAGCATAGAGCTATGAGTAATCCCTGAGGCTGGGCCTAGTCCAACCCTCCCCATTCTGTTTTCCTTTATTAAGATATAACTCTGGCATATAAACTTGTGTGGTTGTGCTGTGGACAACATGTTGGTTTCATTATCACTGTAGCTCTGGCTAATGCTTCACATGTATTACATAAATCATGATGAATTATAATGGATGATAGAGGACTGTAGTTTTAGAGGACTGTAGTTTTAGAAGCATTCCAAGCCAAATACACTCTAAATTCTGATGTTTCAAAAGGAACAAAAAAATGAGGGTCACATTTTTTTTTATGGTTTCATCCTCTTCAAAAAAAAAAGGAGTCCTTAATGTTCGGAGTTGTTACCCTTATGGATTCTCAACTAGCTTCCTACTAAACAATTCACACACCCCTTTGTATATATTTGCATACTACGGTTCAATGCAACCTTCACACCACTGAAAACTCTTCAATGGATCTTCTCCAATGTCTTTGATGAGCCAATTTAAGGCCAGTTTAATTCACGCTTGAAGAAATAATTGTATACCAAAGGTGGCCCAATATCTAATGCCTTTGACCTGCCATACAGTTATGGATTTTATTGTTGGAGTAGCTTTGGTTCTCAGCCCTGGGTTTTGTAATTGTAAATGAAAGGGTTGCTTCTCTCTTTCTTGTACATCCTCAACAACACGCAGGGCTCCATCATTCTCTGGTGGGTCTATAACCCCAGTAGCTGGGGTTATAGACCAGGAGTTGGAGCGAAGCCCCCAGGGTTTTGCCACAGTAATGGGAAGCTTTCTCTCACCTCATTGGTTCGGTACCTCTTACCTTCTATAAAGTGTACATCTCAGGCAGACTCAATTTTTTTTTCTTTTTGGGTCACACCAGCTCTGCTCAGGGGTTACCCTGGCTCTTGGCTCAGGAATTACTCCTGGCGGTGCTTGGGACCATATGAATGCCCGGGATTGAACCGGGTCAGCTGCATGCAAGGCAAACGCCCTCCCTACTATGCTATGGCTCCAGCCCAGGCAGACTCAATTTGAGAATGTGGTGTGTCTGTGGAGTTGGAGTTAGGGTAGTGGAGATAGATTAAAGCCTTAGATTTTCTAGAGCTGGTGGTCTTGTTCCTTTTGTCCATTGGTCAGGGGAACAGTCATCAGCCCTGAACGGGCAGGGAACCCACTGAACCCCAACATCTGGTTCCTACTGTGGGGCTCAAACCCACGATCCTGAGAGATTAAGCATTTCCTGCTCTAACCCTGCTAAGCCCCAACATTCTACCACAAAACAACTTAAAATCATGTTTTTACTAGGTGCTAAAAAGGAGGTAAAATGAAATTCATGATATCCTATGAGTAACAATTTTGTCAATCACCATGCCTAAAATGCAGGGGAAAAAGAAGAAGAAAAAATGTGCCTGTCATAGAAGCAGGTTAGGGATGGGAAGAAAAACAAAACATTGGACTCAGGTGAATGGAATGGAGTTGGAATATCGCATACACCAGAAACTCAATCAGGAAGATACTTTGTAACTTTGTAATTCATGGTGATTCAACAAAAAAAAAAATAAAATAAATACAAGATTTTTTATCAAAAACTTTAAAATGAATCCTTTTGTTTGGGGGCCACACCCAGCAGTGTTCAGGGGCTTATTCCTGGCTCTGTGTTCAGGAATGACTCGTAGCCAACCTCAGGGGGTCTTATGTGGTGTGAGGAATGGAACACAGGTCAGCTGCAAGACAAGATCTCTACCAATTGAACCATCTCTCTAGCCTGCAAATTAAAATTTTTAAGTAACTATTCTGATAATTAAGCACCACCCACCAAGTTTTCCCAGGACTGAACAGCTTCCCTGATGTGAAAAATTCAGAGAGGGTCAGAAAAATCTTGGTCAGACAAAACAATCATAAACTGTTCACCAATGTTATGACATACCAACAGATCTCTAACCTCCTTAGTGAATGTTACTTCTACTATTTACTCTCTGTGGAGTGTCTTATACTCCTCATCCAAGAAGAGATTGCTTAAAGACATGGAAAATGCCACCTTCTCTGTCAAACATTTCTGTATCTTCAATCCTGGAAGTAACCGAACCCGAAATTCTGGAAGCAACTCAACTGTTCTCTCCCCCTGTGTTACATGCCCTCTCTGTTAAGTAGGAACAAAGAGCACACTTACTATCTATTTCTTATATTTGTGTTTTCACAGAAAGTATCTATGCTATTCTACCCATTGTATTCTCCTCTCGCAGTTCTTCCCTAAGAAATTATATTCTCCATGGGGAACAGGGGACTACTCATGGCAAGCTAACACCCTCTTTCATCATTTCCTGTTTGGAACTTGCTCTCATTCAAAGTGTCAGAGAAATGAACTTGATGTGATTCATATGACCAGACTCCATGTGATCATGAGACTATCTGCCTGGCTGACTGAACCTAGCTGAATCCATACAAGATTTTGTGTGTTTATTTTGAGTGAGGGAGGAGGGATTTCAAGTGGTGCTCAAGAGACAGAGGGGTTCCTTCTGGTGATTCTTGGCCAACTGGGCCAGAAGTTCAATGCTCGGACCTGAGGATTCAATGCTCGGACCTTAGGATTCAATGCTCCCGAAGCCTGCAGTACTAGGGATGAACAGGGACCCTCCCTGCAGTGCTTGGGCTCTCCAGGGCTGTACCAGACATGTAATGGACATTTGTCACCCCATCTATCAACACACATCTGGGACGGGCTATTTCCTTCAACACAAAACTATGAACACAGGCATGTGTCATAAATGCAAGTCCAAACTTTATCTTGATTCTGAAATTCAACTACTTTAGTAAAACACTTTATTTATTTATTTATTTTTTAATTGCTTTTTGGGTCACACCGGCGATGCTCAGGGGTTCCTCCTGGCTCTGCACTCAGGAATCACTCCTGGCGGTGCTCGGGGTCCATATGGGATGCCGGGGATCGAACCCGGGCCGGCACAAGCCAGCCGGGTGCAAGGCAACGCCCTACCCGCTGGGCTATCGCTCCGGCCCCCACACTTTAAACCCTTTTATCCTACTTCTAAAATTGGGAACTATAAAAGCTCTGAGGGCCAAGAATAAGAGATACAAACAAGTTACAGGGGAAAATAATCTATTGGTTCTACCAAACTTAGACCTAATGAAATATAATCATAAGTACTTACTATACATAGTCCACATGCAGTTCATTCTTTAAGGAACTATTGAGTCACCTTTATTTCAGCTAAATAATGAAGCTAAAGGTAGACAAAATTAAAATTTTATCTCTGGTACCTTAATACAGTTTCTAGTATATGACACGCAAATTTTACAAGAGGAATAAGCTTGACTTACAAATAAATAATTTCTGCTCTTTCCTCTATCCTGGACATATATCTAGAAACTTAGTAAACTCTTCCACTTGGATGTCTATGGTGTCAAAGTGCAGATATTGAAATAACAGCCATCAACCTCCCCATATCAACTGTCATGTCTCCCTTATTGTGGAGACCAATAATGCTTGGTCTACCAATGCTTACCTATCACCACTTTTCATTCTCCAGACCAAGCTGAGAGGATATTTCTAAGCCTTTCAACTATGTCTTCTGCCACCACAAGACACTATCTTAGTTCAGCTGCTAAACGGACTGAAAGATGCCATATGAATCTTCAAGTGGCTGCCCTGATTCCAGTTTCCTTCTCTTAAAGCCACTATGATCTGCTCCCTCAGAAGTTATGCGGGCCTCAAAGGGAGGTGCCATATCGTAAACAACTCAGTATCCAAGCGCATGCTCACATGTTTGAATAAAAACATGCTCTTGTGGATATATCTGTATCTAAAATTATATATATAAATATATGGACACTCTGAATTACATTTTTAAAGACTGTGTTTTGAAATATTGCAAAGAGAAAGGAGACTGTCCTATTTGTTAAAAAGAAGTTCTTCTATATGTTTTAATTCACCTATATATTATGTTTCCCAAATCCTTGGTAGTCTTTCTTTAAAAATAATAAAGGATGTAGTTGGTACTGGTGATAGCAGATGGAAAGAAAGTAGTGGGAAGCAGAAAAATGCAATCCAACAAGATGTATGTTTTTTAATGAAATGCCATCATCACAGAGAAGCTGAAAACTGCTGCCCTCTGGCAATACCAATAGCTGAGTCACTGTCTCCTTTTCGAGCATTTTTGTAAGAGCAATCAAAACAGTAACTGCAGGACTAACTTTAGAACATGAAGTCACCGTATCTGCACTGGCATGGAATGTGAAGTGAAACATAATCTCTCGCGAAAGCACAATCTGTGGCTTACATTGTTTAAAAAGAGCATTGGCTCACTCATTCTCGGGGATAGGTCATGGTGCTCCTTACGGACAGAAAATTGAGAGAAAGTATTAGTTCCTTCCACAAATACTTAAGCATTCCCATGAGGGTCTGGGGTTTCCCCTCCCCCCATAACACACTTGTTCTAATTACATCAGGACTAAAGTGTTCTTTAAGTATGTCTTCAGCACCACCCTTAAAAATGTGCCTTTCCCAAACTAGAAGGCCAACTCAAATAAACAAGCTATAAAAAAATTTTTTGAGATCTTCCGAGAAATGTGGTTATGGTAGGTATCAAATGATGCTGAGGAGTTACTGTTAATTTTAGCAAATGCAGTAATGGTACAGTGGTTATAAAAGAACTACATGTAATAGATAAGTAACAAGGTGCATTAGGGTAAACTATATGATGTCTAAGATTTACTTTAAAATACTTTTGCAAAGGCAAAAGAAAGGGGAAAGAATTACCTTAACAAGTACAGACTCTGCTGTGTATAGGAAGATGGCTTCTATTTGTGGGCTGATTAAAAATTTATGTTATTAGAAAGTTTTTCATATCTATCTCCCCATTTCTGTGGGACTCAAGAAACAATTGCAGAGGGGCTGGAGTGATAGTACATTGGACAGGGCATTAGCCTTGCATGCGACCAACCGGTTTCTATCCCTGGCATCCCATATGGTCCCCAAGCACCATCAGGAGTAATTCCTGAGTACAGAGCCAGGAGCATCTTCTGAGCATTGGTGGGTGTGATCCAAAAGCAAAAATAATAATAATAATAATAATAATAATAATAATAATAATAATAATAAATATATTTTCAGAGGGGCAGGAAGGGAGGAATTGAGCAACAGAATTCTCTAAGAATCAAAAAAATACAATTACCAGAAAGCAGTGTAAAAAATCAGTCTCAGAAAAGTTTGAAATTAAGATCTATTAGAGATGAACATGAGACACAAGACATTTCATCTTGTAACTATCTCCTATGACCAAGCAGACTCCTACATGAAAATGCTCATTTTTTTCCTTCTTTCCTCAAATTTCTAAAATCTCCCCAAATTATTATTTTCATTTCTTACTCCACTGTAGCACATTAAAAAAATTAGCTTCCCAAAACCCTACTGAAAAGACATCCACCCAAGTTAACAATTTTTAGCCTTTATTCATTACAAAGATCACTTGATCGTTTGACACTTGACATCCCATTATTCATCAATTTGCTCGAGCTGGTGCCAGTAATACTTCCATTTGACCCTATCACGTGCCAGTGTAGCCCAGTGGCATCTGGTTGCATAGGTTAAAAAAATAAGGGACTGAAGATTGTATCCTTTCCTAGATTATTTTTCAGTATTGCTTCTTGTAGCTGCTTCTTTAGATAGGTTAGGTAGCAGATAAAAACAGGGCAAAGATATGCTGATATTTGGAGACTGGAATAATAGTACAGTGAGAGGGCACCTGCCTTGCACATGGCCAACCAGGGTTTGAGTCCCAGGATCCATACGGTCACTTGAGACCTGCCAGAGTAAGTCCTGAGCAAAGATGGGGATGTGGTTCAAAAAAATAAAACAAAAAACAAAAAGAAGATCTGCTTAATTGAGTATCCTATCCATAAGACCCAGCGATTTTATTTCTGGGAATGTAACCCAAGAACCCCCCAAAAAAAAAAACACAAAAAGACATCAGCACCTCATGTTTACTACAGCACTAGTCACAAAAGGCAAAATCTGAAAACAACCCAAGTGCCCACGAACAGATTACTGGATTAAAAAAAAAAAGCTATGGTTCATATACACAATGGAATGCTATGTGAGCATTAGAAAAATTGAAGTCATGAAATTTGCTGATGCATAGATAGACCTGGAGAGCATCATGCTGAGTGAAATGGAGTCAGGCAGAAAGGAACAGACACAGAATGATCTCACTCATTTGCAGGACATGCAGAAACATGGTAGAGGAATAACAGACATCAACACAATAAAAATGAAGGATAGAAGAGAGGCTTTATAGAGGGGAGGGAAATAGGGCAGGGAAGGGACCACTATGACAATGACAGAGGGACCTGGTCACTCTGGATGAGAACTGAAAAGGAAGTAAAGTGATGTGCATGATACTCTTTAACAGTAGTGCAAATGACAGTTTTTAAAAGAGAGAAAGAAAAAATGCACCTGCCAGAGCAGAGAGGCAGGCTGGGTGGTGGGGACAGGAGGGAAACTGGGGACACTGGTGGAGGAGAGTGGACACTGATGAAGGGATTGGTGTTGGAACATTATACCACTGAATCTTGATCATGAATAACCTTGTAATTCACGGTGATTCAATAAATTAATTTTAATTGAATCTCTGTGAAATATAGTTACAAAGTTATTCATGGTCAGGTTTCAGTCACACAATGGTCCAACATCCGTCCCTTCACCAGTATACTTTTTTACACTGCCAATGTCCCCAGTTTTCCTCCCACCCCTTAGCTCCAGCCTGCCTCTCAATTGCAGGTTAGGGTTTCTTCTTTCTCCCTGCTCCCTCTTTCCTTTCCCAGTCCTCCTCTCACTTTTCTGGGCATTACAGTTCACAATACTAGTATGGAAAGATTATTATATATGCCTTTACCTTCTGTATACATTTGGTTCTTGTCCACAGTAATAATTTCAACTATCAATATCATAGTGGTCCCCCTCTTTATTCTAACTGCACTCATTCCTCATCCAACTTGTACAAACTACCAACAATGATCCAGAGCTCCCAGCCCTTTTTAGAAAAAGATCTGCTGATATTTCCTATTGACTGTCAAACAGTGTTTTCTGTGTTCTTCTTGTTTTAGCATATACTGTGTTTATAGCACAAAAACTTACTGTTTTTACATTAACAGTTTAAGCATGAGTTTCTTCAGAAGATTTTAAACTGTCATGACTCTTGGACACAGAGTCTAGGCTTCTACCCATGACTGGGAATGCGGCAAGCCTAGCACTGGGTTCTGGCTCCCCAGCTGTGGAACACTCCTCGGATTATTTCTACCAGGATCGGGTTTAGGAACCACAATGACAATGTATGTGATCACTAATGGAAAATATTTTCCTTTGATTTTGTTCATATTTACTACCAAGCGGGACTTCCTGTGACTCTATATTCTGTCCTCCATGTAGTAGATAGCAACTTTCTAGAAGGAACAATTTTAAAGCAAAGCACTTTATCTGACCAAACCATCACTGACACCACCCTCAAAGAACTTAGTAAAGCTGGGGCCAAGCGATAGCCCAGCGGGTAGGGCGTTGCCTTGCAGCGCGCCAGTCTGTGCCAGCCCAGGTTCAATCCCCAGCATCCCATATGGTCCCCCGAGCACCGCCAGGAGTAATTCCTGAGTGCAGAGCCAGGAGTAACCCCTGAGCATCGCCAGGTGTGACCCAAAAAGCAAAAAAAAAAAGAACTGAGTAAAGCAAAACAAACCAAAAACCTACTCAATGTTCAAGTATGCTGAAACCTATAGCAAATGATGTGTTCCATCCCCACTGAAAGTCAGACCACCCTTAAGAGTCAGTTCCAGTCGTATCATGCCTTCCTCTGTCAAGACATTGTCCCCTAAGTCTATAATCTGTGGTGTACCAGAGATAACTGTATTTTTGTGTTCGCCCATGTTTTACTGTTGGTTTTTTTTTTTTTTTTTTTGCTTATAAATTATCCTACAGTTTAGCATTCTCGAAAAAAGAATGCATTATCCATTTTCATGTTACCGGTCTCTCGGGAATGACTTAATAAATGCTTTGTTAAGAATCTACTAAGTGTCACAAAAATCATCATCCATATTCTTGATTGACTTAAGTAATTAACTTAATTGATTGCTCTACTGGTATGGATGACAATAAAAATATACATGAGGCCACAGGTCATAACTCTCCCTGAAGTTTCTGTTCATTTCCCCATTTGCTACACTCCATATGTTGAGAACCCAGATCTAGGGGAGTTAAAATGGGTTGGTGCAAGGAATCAAACTTAAGACCTCATACATGTGAGTCACATACTCTACCACAGATACATTCCTGACCTGAAACAGAGTCATAGTTACATTAGTAACATGTAAGTTTGAAACTAAAAGCTCCAATATTTTCTCCTTTAGCCGCATCATTTCCTTCCTTACTGATCAATATGAAAGCTGGTTGTCAGCACTATGTGGTCAACTATTAATATGCTTACATGCGTTAACTCCTTCAATGGTTATAAAAAACCTTATGCAGACTGTTACTACTATACAGATGGTTAAAGTGAAGCACATAATGGAAGTTTATATATACATTTCCCAAGGTTATTCAGCCAGGATTCAAAGGAACAAAGATTAGCTTGTTGGGGCTGGAGTGATAGCCCAGTGGGTAGGGTGTTTGCCTTTCACACAGCCGGCCCATGCTGGCCGGGTTCGATCCCCGGCATCCCATATGGTGCCCCGAGCACCGCCAGGATTAATTCCTGAGTGCAGAGCCAGGAGAAGCCCTGAGCATTGCCGGGTGTAACCCAAAAAGGAAAAAAAAGAGATTAGCTTGTATGCTTTGAACAAATAATGACTCCTTTTCTGAATATTTAAGAAAATAATAAAGCATAAATGTTTGAAAGATAGTTTATCTAAGGGTTTTTTTTAAGTGAAAATAGAGCTCAACTCTGAGGAGCATAAACTTCTCCTTGTACCCTCTACACTGGAAGCTCAGCTTTCCCTTCCATGAAGCTTGACTGTCTCTCTGATGACTAAACTGCCAGGCTCATTTACCCCTTTCTCATTGTTGACAAATCAATAGTAAAAATAGGGTTTAACAAAAAAATATAATTGCATCAGAAAGCACCTCTGTTAGAAGGTGCTGAGGAAGAGGGGAAAAAAATACGGTATAGATTATTTATGTCTTTAGAAAGGATTCAACCAAAGGACCTGAATGGACAGGAATGCCTACATCAAAAGGAACTAATTTATAAATACATATATTGGAACACCCTAATATAATCCAATGTTTCTCACTGGCTTGAGAATTTCTATTAGAGTATCCTGATTTAATCCAATGTTCTCACTGGATTGAGCTTCTTAATATGTTCCTCATGTGCCTTCCCGGGATATTCCATGGAGCCCATGGGTAAAAAAACACTATTACATAAATTGAGGAAGCTACAACATGATATTGGAGGGTCAGAGGAAGGGAAAAAGATTGAAAGGGGACCAGAGTAAGAAGAAAATTGAGAAATACAGCCTTAATCCACTAATATTCCAAATGGATAATCACTGAAAAGTTTCTAAGTAAGGTCTGATGGACTAGTTTTTTAAGCAGCAGAAATGTAAAGAATAGGCATCTGAGACAAAAAAAAAATTAACACAAGCAAATGCTTGGGAATAATATGTCTAAAGTTCAGCTGGACCCCACAATAAATGTTTGATGGTCTCAGAAGACAGTTGAGAAGGTAAATCACATCCAGACAAAACAAAAGAGGAAATATCAAACTGAATAAGAAAATTGAGCCGCCAGCTACTGAGATGTTTCTAAAAATCTGAGTGGAAGAATCACACAATGAAAGAGCAATAACAGAAATAGTAATCAAGTTTGGTGCTTAAGATCACGAAGGAAAAGGCATGATGAATGAAAAATAAGACATGAAATAGCAGGTAAAGAAAATTTTGCAAACTTCCTAATTACAATTTACTCAGAGTGATTGTATTAGCAAGGGAATCTGGCAATGGGAGGATTTGATTCATTATGAACCAAAAACTAATAAGTATTAGTGGAGGACAAATGTGAGAATTTGAAAGAGAACACTTGAAAATCATGTAGTCAAAATCCTCAACCTGGGAAGAGAATTCACATATCACCAAAGTCAACAGCAAAGTCCATGCTGACCAAGATGACAGTGTGAAGTTACAGGTTTCATTTGCTTTATTTTGGCTGGTTTCAAGTGTATAGAGAATTCATTCCCTAGGAAAAGTAATATTAGCCAAGAAAGTGAAAATATAGTGCTTATCTAAAGAGAAATTTTAAAGTTATCATAGAATTAAGGAGGAGGGCTCCAAAGCATGAAGTGAAATTCTTCTCCTTGCAATATTTTATGAGTTAAAGAGTAAGAGGCAAGAAAGAAGTGTCCTTTGGGAATTCTTAGTGGTTTTCTTCCCACAAAGCTGAACAACAAAAGGAATGACAAGAGTAAAAAATAGTACATTTTCAGAACTGGAGAGCAAAAGGACTTTTTTTCCAATGTGCTATTAAAGATAGTGAAAATATGCCTAATAGAAAAGAAATGGTTCCAGAGAAAGAGAAAAGGAAGCTGTAAATACAACAGACCATAACTATGCAAAGAAGATGGGACCAAAAAGCACAAGTAGCAGTAAGAGACCCTGTTAGTCTGAAAACAAAGGAGAAAACACACTGAGGAACCAAGTGATAGTACAACAGAGAGGTGTTTGGCTTGCACTCAGTGGACCCAAATTCAATCCCCAGCTTTCTATGAGGTACCCCAAGCACCGCAAACAGTGATTCCTGAGTGTGGAGTCAGGAGTAAGTCCTGAGTACTTCCAGTTATGAACCCCAAAAAAAAAATTCACTTAGAAGAATTAGTGAATAAAGTAGTATTTAAGAAGTAGTAGATGGGAAGGGGGTGAAAATATGAAAGAGTTAAATTAAGTGCCAAGGTTCTCATCTGAGTGATGGGGGGGGGGGAGCGGGGCCGAGAGGATGCGTGATTAAAGACCATAGGCCAGGATTACGGAAAGCTCTCATTCTTGGATGAGAGCAAATGCTCAGGAAGTAGTAAATACCTATTGTGGGCAAACGGTACACCTACTCCTCTGTACAATTAGTTTTGTTGTTTTTTTTTTGTTTGTTTGTTTGTTTGTTTTTGTGTGTGTGGTTTTTTTTTGCTTTTTGGGTCACACTTGGAGATGCTTCACCTGGCTGACCTGATGTTATGCCTGGCAGTATGCTGGACACCTTATGGGATGCCAGGGATAGAATGCCAGTTGGCCCTATGCAATGAAAACACCCTACCTTAAATACTATTATTCCGGTCCCTAGAATGAGTTTTCTATGTCAAAGGACAAAGGGGAAATCATTAGGATGTAAAGGATAACACAGTATGGAAGATGATTATTACATTGCATCTCTCATTCGGGCGGCGCGCGGGTCACGGGGGCCCCGGGCTTTGCTGGCCAGGGGGGGGGGGAGGTGGGGGGTGGGGGGCGGGGGGGGAAGGGCGAAGGGAGCCAATGTGGCAGTTTTTGGAAGGTGGAGGGTCCTAGAGGGGTGGGACACTGGGTCAAAAAGCAGAGCTCTCAGGAATGGGCTGAACACTCCAATGAAAGATCAGAGAGATAGAGCGAAAAGGAAAAACCACACTACATATTCCAGGGGTCTTGACCAGCATATGATGCAACTTTCAGAAATAACTTATGTGTCACTATCCTCAGCATTCCATCAATGTAGCTTGTACTAAAACAATGCCATAGGTCCCATGGGAATACTTAGTCTACCAATACACTGATCATCTGGGGAGGGAAAACGAAAGAGAAGACCTGTTTTCCAGCAGGTCCAAGAACCTGTTCAAGCAAATGATGGTAAGAGGGTTGAGGCATATAAATTGTAGAGAAGACTCAAATTTGAGAATTGGGAATAAAAGGGTCTCCCTAAATAGTCACCTCAACACATAACTGAAGGGAAGGTGAGATGAAGGACAGGCTTGCATGAGTTATCATCATACAGGTACTGAGTTCAGTGCAACCTTAGAGACCAAGTTACAACAAAAAGATTGAGGATAGTGAAGAAATGGAAGAAATGTCCTGGAAACCTGTGGGGAGCAGAAAAGCAGAAATGAATGAAATAGACAACAAAGGAGCTAGTAAAATAATAATAGTGGGAAATTCAGGACTTGGGAAGGGCACAGAGTAAGAAGCAGCAGCTCTTTCTTTTCAAGGAAATCAAAGCAGTGAAGAGAGAGACCTCTGCAGCAGGAATAGTCCTGAGAAGCGGACTTATGGCCTACAACTTGGATTTCCCTACAGCTCCATACTGGTACTCAATTCATGCTAAATTAATGAATGGCAAAGGGGAGGGGAAAGGTTTTCTAATACTTTCCAAAGACTGATTCCAAAAAAATTAGAAGCAAATTGTCTTCATTTTGGCTTTCTCTCTCATCTTAGGGCATTTAACTGATTAAGTGAAGAACCTGGAGGAGGTCTTTGAGATGATTAATAGATTAGGAAGGTGCTGGATTGGTGACATGGAGGGCAATGATGCAGGAAGCATCCCAAGGGGAATCACTGCCGCTCTCTTCACCACCTACCAGTTGGAAGAGATTCTTGCCTCGAGGATTCACTCCCTTACACACCTTCCCTCTGAGCGACCACCTCCGTATCCACTGCAGATGGTAGTCACAAGAAGTAAATGCAATCATAACTACTTACTAAGCTTTGGGGTAAAATATACTACAAGGACCAGAAATGAGGACTGCTATTACTAGAAAGGAGGGGGCATGGACTTGTCTCCAACTGTGTTTGGAAAAGCGCAAACAGCCCGAGGCAGCCTGCTGGTGAGGGAAAGAGGAAGATAAGAGCATTGTATTACAGCAAGTGCCTTGATAAATGGGGCTTTTTAAAGTTTAAGGGTAAGTGTACTCATTTGTAGTGGGAAGTTTGTTTTGATTAAAAGAGCTTGCTCCAACAGCCTGGAGCAAACCCCCTCCCCTCCGGCTGAGCATAGCCAGCCAGCGTTAGCACCCCAGCCTTGGCACTGGAGGGTAAGCACACCAGCACTGTACTGCCTCCAAATAAAGAAGAAAAAAAATAACTTGTTCTACTTATATGCAGACGCTGCTATTGTCATTTTAAAATTCCATATTTTGGGTGACTAAACCTTGGAGAGATGGAGGCAGAGGTGTGCTGAAAAGTGGGGGGCCTGGCAGGAAGAGGACCCCACTGTCCTTCCTCCCTTCCTCTGGGGAACTGCTTAGTCACCTTTCTCTGCTTTGATTCCCTAGTGGTGCCAAATAAGAAGGAATATTCAGCTCCTGGGAAGAAACAAAGGAAACCAATTACTTCTGCAACTGAAACACTATTTTACTTTTTTTTTTCTTTGCTACAGGAGGATAGTTATTTTAATTTGGTTATACTTTTGACTAACATACTTGGAAAGAAAAACAAACTAGGATCTTGGAGAAAACCCAAAAGATAGTTTTAGCACCTCTCTCTCCTGAAGCAGGCCAACATTCTCTCATTCCACATTTAATTTGAAAGAAAATTAAAGAGATACCCATGACAACTTGGCTGAACTTTATAAATGAGATCCCCAGTTTACAGAAAAAAGAATGTACAAATTCTATTCAGGGCCACTCAAGGAGAGACAAGGAGAGGAAATATTGAGGGATCAGAAGTCTCTGGAGAAAGGGGAAGAGAGTCACTTGTAGAAAGCACTGTATTGTTGCGGGAGTTTGTAGGGGCATTTCATGGATAGAAATGAATTTATAGAAATGCAATTTTATCAATAGTCATTCAGAAGCATGGGAGGCTATTTTCCTGTGAAATAAACCAAGGCAAAAAACAGACCATTTTAATGTTATGAACAGTAGTCACAATGCCTGACACCCAGAACCCGAGACATTTGACTCCTTGAATCATGCCCGTAAAGACACGATGTGACCCAATAATCATGCCACAATTTAAAGTGAATATATTTAAAGTGAATATCTTTAAAGTCACAAAATATCACTGACTCAGCAATCCAAGAAGTAACCAAAAGGGGAAATTTCAGATTTAAGATCACAAAGCAACACCAATACCTTTGCTCCTAATTCACTTTTTAAAATTGTTAGAAAGCATACTCAGTTTCCAGCACAATCGCTTCTCTGCATTAAAAAGCCCCGGGGGGGGGAAACCATGTAATCAGAGACATAGGTTCACTTGCTATTTCTCAAAATATGAATCCCTTTCTTATACAACACGACCCATTCAATGTCATAAAGTGCAAGTATTCAAGCTCCTGAGAAGGAGGGCTCCAGAGAGGAAAGGGAGAGGTCCGTTCTACATATAGCTATCATACATATCACACAAGCGGAGCTAAATTTTATCCACCTTTCAGAGACATTGAAAGATAGCCATCTTGTCTGTATACATTAAACTGATAGACACATCTGAAACAAAGACTTTTTTCCTACATCCACCTAAGTGAGTTGGAGGGAAAACATGTGAACAATTTGCTAACTGCTTACTCCACTCAGATTGCCACAGAGTCTGCAAGCAGTATATATATATATATACATATACATAAATATATACATATATATATATGGTTGGAATTAAAGTGTGTAATATAAAACACAGCTACATTTGAAAGGCCTCTCTCCAATGCTGCCATCTTTATTCCCTGCTGTGAAGAAACTCTGTATTGCAAGTTGACAGGAGCAGTCAATAAATAACAAAGCACCTCTTAGCTTGAAGAGCCAAGTAGCAAAGATAGGGAGCATTCAACACACAGTGAGCCTTTTTGCAGTTATGTTAGTAGCAGCAGTTGTTAAGAGGAGGCTGGCCCCACACAGTTCACAGTATGGAAACCCTTTTGTTAATGAGCAGCCCTAATTTAGGTTAGAGCCTCAGGAAAAGAAAACATTTATCCATTTGCAGAACAGCATAATAAGATTTCACAAATGCAAAGATAAAATGTGCTATCATTTATCTTGGATTATAATATTTGGGGTTGATTGCCATATGAAATGTCTAAATCAAGAACAATTATAGATTTTTTCCTTACATTACATATACCAGAAAACCTTTAACAAGTACTCCTTTTAGACAATGCAAGAAACTAGAATGGAAGAAAATCATCTTCTCAGTGCTAGACCTAACCTATAGAATGTGAATAGTGGGGCCAGAGAGATAATACAGTGGGGAAGATCTTGCCTTGCACCATGGTCAACCAAGGTCAACCCAGGTCAAAATTCCCAGCACCCCATTTGGTCCACAAGACCTACCAGAAATGATACCTGAATTCAGAGCCAGGAAAATTCCTGAGCAATCCTCGGTGTAACCCAGAAACAAAAAAAACAAGGCAAAAATAAAGAAATAAAATGTGAGTAAAATGCGAATTAATAAATAAAATGTGAGTACAGTAGAATATGTAGAGGGAAAAATAAGGGACTACGGCACAAAGTGATCACTTGGTCATTTTGTGTAAATGATGGCTATAGGAAAACAACCACTCATAGCATATCTGAGCATGTAAACTTCCTTCCTGGTTTAAACTGAGCACCTTGCAACAAATCATACTCAAAAAAAAATACCATTTTATTAATTTCCGGGGCACACCAGTTGTTCAGAAAAATGTGGGCCTCAGATCCACTGTTCAAGTCTGAGTCACTGAATTCCTCCAAGTTTTATGCAAAGGAGGATAAGAATTTAATAATGATCCTATGTCTTTTCTCTCCCAGAACAATTGTCAAGGACAATCCACATCATAGGTTTTCTAAAAACAAAAGGAAACATTCGGATGCAGAGACAAAGCACTGAGTGTTTACCTGGACAGCAAACATCAATGAGAAATGAAATCTCAATCAAATGCAAGAATTGGAGTTGAATAGCTCCTGGGTTAGCAGACACGTGGGAGGTGGCCATGCTGGCCAAACTTAGAGCGGGGATCTGGGGTCCTTCACCTCCATGTGAAGGCATGGCTATGGGCTCGCAGCCTCCACAACCAGCAAAGCCAGACAAGAGACAGACCAGAGCCACAGCTGCACTTGCACACAGCTGCAAAGTGGCCATGTGAGAGGCTTAGTTAATAATGAAGGTTAGGACCAGGTCCTTCCCAGGATCTTTCACATTTATGGGGAGGTTGATGGGGAATGAGGAATTATAATGTCACACTAAAACTCACTATTGAATATATACTTAGAGAACTTACATCATAAACCATTAATATCTGTAGGACAAGCCACAACGTGTAAGAGAAGAGAGAGAAATACAGAGACAAAACAGAGACAGAGAGAAAGAGAGAATAAAAGGTGCCTGCTCTAGGGACAGGCTGTGGTTGGGTGGGAGAGAGTGTTAGGACACTGCTGGTGGGAATGGGGCACTGGTGGAGGACTGGGGGCTGGAACAGTATATGCCAGAGACCCAATTATGAACATCCTTGTAATTGTGTATCTCACAGTGGTATAATAAAAATTTTAGAAAAGAAAAAAGAATGGAGTCTATGCCAAGTATCAGGAGAGAAAGTCAAGAAAGTTTTTTAAAAAATCAGAGAAGAAAAGGGGGAAACAGCAAAGGAATTGAAAGCCACACAATTTAGAAAGCAGCACACCCAGCTTTATGGGAGAGGACCAAGACCAGAAATCAGAAAGCAATCCTTGTCAGTGGTTACCCATAAGACTAGGACTAACAGTTGTTAATTTTTTGTCACCTTCCTGCCCTTCTGTCTTAATTAACATCATCTCTGGGCATTATTAAATGAGTGTCAAGGTTAAGCATTAAACATATGATTCACAGCTTCCCATCTTACTCTGAATACACAAATGGCAAATTTTAATCCTACTCAGGAGAGAAGCCATGCCAACAACATTCAGGGAACAGCAGGGAATCTGACCTCACCTTTCAGCAGATTATTTTCTGATCATGGTGAACGTGCACACTTCACTACACATGTTCTTCAAAGCACCTCCCTAAAGCCCTTGGAAGGCTGAAAGGCTCCTGGGCAATGAGCTGCTTCTCATTGGGTGAAGCACTTCACAAAGCAAGGCAACAGCTGTAGTTGAAAAGGAAGTCTCTGGTTCACTTGTTTATAATGTTCACTCAACAGAATGGAGCAAGTTATGGGGATTTTCTTTATTATAAAGACAATGCAAGAGTTCTGCTTCTGTGTACTTCTTGTTAAATGACAGCAGAAAATAACGAAATCTTATGTGTCTTTACTATGTGTTAGGTAGCAGGCAAGGTACTTGGTTGGGATCTCTAATCCTTGTAAATGATCTTGACAAGGCAGGAGCTACTCACATCCACTTAAAAGTCGAGTCGAAGACCTGAGGCCAAGAGGGCTTGGACAACTTGAAGACAGTTTAGACCTAGGATACTATTCATTGATTACACTATCTCTCTATGCCTCAAGTTAATGACAGGAAAATCCTGTGAGCTTAAGAAAGCAAATTTGAGGGACATGAAGAAGAATGGAGCTAATTCAAACCTCCTCTGCTTACCTTAAAATCCCCCACTAAAGTTCACAGTAATTCAACAATTAAACTTAGAAATATTTCTGGGGACAGAGAGATAGTACAATGGGCAGAGTGTTCGACTTGCACATAGCTGACATGGATTTTTATCCCCACCACCCCCTTCTGTTCACCAGGTCTACAAGGAATGTTTCCTGAATGCAGAGTCAGGAGTCTTGAGAACTGTCAGGTGTGGTTCTAAAGCCCAAAATAATAACAATAGCATACTAATATGTAAAATAAAATTTTAGATAGCATAAAGTCATAGTCAAATTATAGAAAATCTTTTGGCAGATGAAAATAAGATTTAAGAAAGTATCACATTCTTTTTTAGTTCTATTGCTTAAATTCATCATTTTTATCTACAAGAATCTTGGCCTTCAAAAATGATGCATTCTTTAGCTACAAGTAGCAGAGGCTTGACTTTTTGTATTCCAATTAAAAAATTTGAACCCCTAATATCTAGAAAATACATAACATACACTTTGCACTTTTTTAACTCCAATCTGGTAATTCAAATTTTTAAATTTTGTCTTCTACATAATTCCATAATCTCAGAGGAAAAGAAAAAAGGGAGTCAGACAAATACAAAAAAGCCCAACGAAAACAGTAGACAACTCACCACTCTACTTTTTCCCACTAGCTAGTCAACACTGGGAAGTTTTCAGCACCCTCAAACCACTTGTAATTCCAGGACATATTTGTTTTATATCTGTTGCATTTCGAACATTTTCTGAAGCCCAGAAAAAGGCTTCCCAAGGAAAACCAATTGCTTTTCACTTACATGTGTTTAAATTTTGGAATGTTAGTGTTCCTAAGATGTCAAAATGGGGTATAGATGAATAATGAAATTCTTAATTCAAAAACAATTCATACAAGGTTAACATTCAGTGCCTGGGATGTAGCTCAGTGGTAGAATACGTGCTTTGCATTTAAGAGTCCCTGGATTTAATCCCTATCCTATAAAAACAAAAAGATTAACATTCATTCTGGAGGTAGTCAACTCTAACAGAACTAAATAGTCATAGTCATAGGTAAATTATAACTATAAAACTATAGCATAGTTTAAAATGAATGATGAAAGTTTGCATGTCTGATTAATAAGTAAATATGAGGAAATGAAATCTATGCTGTTGGAACATGGCTATTTACCTTACTATTTTTTTAAATTTCTGGTTATTCTTTGTTGATTTCAGTTTATCAAGATTATAAGTGAAAAGCTAGATAGCATTAATAGAATTTCCATTTGGAATGAAAAAAGCAAAGAAATAAGTAAATTAACAAAAGGCTCTAGGGAAAAAACTTGTTACCAATATCTGGTAAATGTTAACCAAGACTTTTTGACTAAATAATTTTCCCCCTCCCCTCTCACCATCCTTGGCTAAAGAAATCCATGTGGAGTCGATAGTAGGTTAGAATCAATGAGTCCAGGAAGAATTGATCTCAATGGTCTCTAGTAAAAGATCAAGAGCAAGGCAAGTTAGTTACATCCTCAAGGGCAGAGATTTCTCAGCAAGATTCTCCTTGGGTTCCCTGTTTTTGACATCAACCTTCAGGTTGTTTTACCTCGAAGATTAGAGAGAGGGACTAAAAGCAATTGGCCACACAGGGATCAAGAAGCAGAGGCTGGACTGATAGTCCAGCAGGTGCTGCTTGCCATGCACACAGTCAACCTGGATACAATTCCATGTATCCCATATAGTCCCCCTGAGCACTGCCAGGAGTTATCCCTGTGTGCAGAACTAGGAGGTAACCACTGAGCATCATCCGGTGTGACCCAAAAAGCCAAAAAATAAAAAAGAGAAGAGAAATGAAGAAGTTTTTTGTGACATGAGATCCTGACATGTAGGTGTGAGGCTGAGTTAAGAATGACTATAGAGTTTTGCCTCTCAAGACTGAGGCAGATCAGCCCCACCAGTAATACAACTGGTAAAGAAAATGGTGGGTGTGGGGGCATGGGTGACCCACTGAAATGTTAGTAGAAAAAAATTGCAGATGCTGGGAGAGAGTATAGTGAGTAGGAGGACCAGGAAGAGAAAACTAAAAAAAATGGGGAGGGAAGGGGGGAGAAGAAATGAACAGAAAATTCAACAAGGAAGGAATTCCAATGACCAAAAGACATGAAAAAATGCTCATCATCATTAGTCATCAGAGAGATGCAAATCAAAACAACAATGTGATATGTCACACCACAGAGACTGACGCATATTCAAAAGAGCAAGAACAACAAGTGCTGGCGTGGATGCAGCGGAAAGGGGTACTCTCATCCATTGTTGTTGGGAATGTTGACCGGTACAGCCATTTTGGAAAACAATGTGGACATTCCTCCAAAGACCACGCATTGAGGCTCCTATTTGGCCCAGCCATACCACTCCTGGGGATATACCCTGGGAAGCCAAAATACACACAGCTGAAACACCATCCGCACTTTTATTTTCATAGCAGCACTATTCACAATAGCTAGAATCTGGAAACAACCAGTGTGCCTGAGAACTAATGAATGGATAAAGAAACTGTGGTACAACTACACAATGGAATACTATGCAGCTGTTAGGAAAAATGAAGTTATGAAATTTGCCTATAAATGGATGACATGGAGAGGATCATGTTGAGTGAAATTAGCCAGAAGAAAAAAAGATATAGAATGACTGCATTTATTTGCATGACATAAATACACACACACACATATTATGATACCAGTATCCAAGGTCAAGTGAACCATGAATCAGGAGTTCTTGTCAAAGATGGAAATTGCCACAAACGTATGGGAGTCAAAGTTTAGGTAAGACAGAGAAGGGTGTGCTAATAATTGTCAAAAGTGCTAATACCAACCTAGAACAGAGCATTAAATACAGGTAAAAAGATACACATGATAACCTCTAAGTGTATATATTACAATCTACAATATGTAAGAGAAGGAAGAGAGAGAGAGGAAGAGAGAGAGAGAAAGGAGATAAAGAACCTGCCATAAAGGCAGGCTGGGAGGCGGGGAGGGAATCAGGGATGTTAGTGGTGGGAAATGGGCACTGGTGGAGGGATGGATGCTGGAACACTGTATGACCAACCCAAATATGAACATCTTTGTAATTGTATATCTCATGGTGGTATAATAAAATATAAAAAAAATGGGGGAGGGAAGTGGTCTCGACCAGGAGGAGGGGATGCTGAAAGTTGGTAAAAGCGTTATTATGATTGAAACCCTAGTAGTAACAGTTCTGTAAACCACAGTACTAAAAATAATAAAGATCCTAACACAGAGGCAGGCTGGTGGGTGGCAGGAAAATGGAGATCATTGGAAGGAAATGGACACTGGTGAACAGACTGATTTGGATTCTATTCCTGAAACCCACCCATAAATTTGTAATCCACCATGATTAAAATTTAAATTTATAAGGAGCCCTAAAAAGATCTTTCCTATCTTAGTTATGTTATTAGTATTGGTCACATTACTTACATCTCTGTACCTCAGTCTTGCTAGTTGTGAAGTGGGGGGTAACAGTAGTTGACACCTTATGCTTTGGTTGTGAGAATTCAGTAAGGTATGTACTGAGCCTCAGGAAGCATGCCAGCATACAATAAACATTATGTAGCTGCTAAGTGATGTTTCCACTGAGTACTATGTGGGTGTCATTTGTTCTTGTTTGCTTCAGCACCAAGTTTTGAATAAGTTCATCATTCATGAGTTTAAAGATTCTGGAAAAAAGACTGGCACATATCCAAAAGAGCAACAACAAGTGCTGGCGTGGATGTGGGGAAAAGGGGACACTCATCCATTGTTGGTGGGAATGCCGGCTGGTACAGCCTTTCTGGAAAACAATATGGACATTCCTCCAAAGACTAGAAATTGAACTCCCATTTGACCCAGCCATACCACTCCTGGGAATCTACTCTGGGAGGCCAAAAATACGCAGCGGAAACACTATCCCTACTTTTATGTTCATAGCAGCATTATTCACAATAGCCAGAATCTGGAAACAACCAGAGTGCCCTAGAATCAATGACTGGATAAAGAAACTTTGGTATATCACATAATGGAATACTATGCAGTTGTTAGGAAAAATGAAGTTATGAAATTTGCCTATAAATGGATGGAAATGGAGAAGATTATGTTGAGTGAAATTAGCCAGAAGGAGAGAGACAGACACAGAATGACTGCATTTATCTGCATAATATAAATATATATGTACATATTTTGATACCAATATCCATGGTCAAGTGAAACATGTATCAGGAGGTCTTGTCAAAGGTGGAAATTATCACAAACGTGTGGGAGTCAGAGGCTAGGTAAGACAGAAAATGGAACAGTGTGCTAACAATTGTCGAGGGGTACTAATGCCAACCTAGAACTGAGCATTAAATACAGGCAAAAGGATACACATGACAACCCTTTAATGTTCTGTAATCCATAGTCTGGGGGGAAGGAAAAGAGAAAGAGATAGAGAGAAAGGGAAAGAAATAAAGAACCTGCCATGGAGGCAGGCTGGGGGGGGGGGGAGGGAACCGGGGACATTGGTGGTGGGAGATGGGCACTGGTGGAGGGATGGGTGCTGGAACACTGTATGACCAATACCCAAATATGAACATCTTTGTAATTGTATATCTCATGGTGGTAAAAAAATAAAATAAAAAAAAAGATTCTGGAAAAAATGATATATTTAAAATATGTATCCTAATTCCAACAACAATTCATTTCTTTGTAAATGAGGAAGGAATAAGAACAAAGATTCTGTTTTTCTGGCATTATTGGAGGAGGTGATGTTGGGTATACTCAAAACCTTTGATGAGCTCTAAGAAAGGGCTTTCTTTTAAATTGGCTTTGGTCAAGAACAGAAAGCACAAATGGGTCGAGATACCAAATATTGCTAGATCAAACTACTTATTAAAGACATTCTTACAACATGTTCATCTAAAACTCCAAGTGTATCATGTCCAGTATTGTTACCCAACTTCTGCACAATTTAGATTTACTAAGTTTATTGTGCTGTGAAAATGAGTCACAGAAGTACTCTACCAGCTGAAAAAGCTATCATTTCCATCTTGTTATAACACTTATTTTTATAAAAAATCAGACTTACGCAATAATTCAACATGTACATTCTTCTATTTTGGGCATCCAATTCTCACTAAAGAATGAAGATGGAAAGCGCCCAAATAACACTTGAAAAGAAAGTTAATTATTCTTTATCCTGTGTGTATGTGTGTTAGAATGATAAAAATATTGAATTTAAGTTTTATCTATTTCTGTATCCTTCCCTTAATTTATTCCAGTTTCTCTCCCACCAGTCTCTGACTCTGCATGGATTGATTAACATTATGTAAGGATCCCCCTATTGGAAATAAGCAAATTAACCCATCTATTACTGCATATTTATGTTTTTCGTATAAAAAACTTAAGTTCCACTGACATAGAAAATTTCAAATAGGTAAAGCTGCATCAAGTACAATCACATTGAGACTGGAGAGAGATAGTGGGTAGGGTGTTTGCCTTGTCTGGAACAGAGCCAGGTTCAATCCCCAGCATACCATATGGTCCCCTGAGCTCTCCAGAAGTGATCCCTGAGCATAGAGTCAGGAGTAACTCCTGAGCATTGCTGGTGTGAACCAAAAATAAGCAAATTAAACCAACTACTGTGGCCATGTCACACATCAGATCCACAGACCTTATTTATTTCATAAACTGAAATTTTATAGCTTCCAGCCCACCTCTCCATATCTCTTCTATCCCCAGGCCCTCCCAACCACTTTTCTAGTCTATTCCTATGAGTTCAACTAGTTTCTTTTTATCCATTAGATTCCATATGATACCATGCAGTGTTTGTCTTCCCATGTTTGGCTCACTTAGCATAATGCCCTTTAGGTTACCCTATTGTTGCCAATGTCAACGTTTCAGGTTTAACACACACTAAAC
>JAJIBD010033475.1:0-38098 GCA_021461705.1 Cryptotis parvus | reverse complement strand
ATAGTACAGCAGGTAGGACACTTGCCCTCAACTGATGTAGGTTCAATTCTTGGGACCTCAAATGGTAAACCTGAGTTTGATTAGGTGTATTCCCTGAGCACAGAGCCAGGAGTTAAGTTCTAAGCACTACTGAGTATGACCCCAAACCAACCAACCGAACACACAATAACCAAAGACACACTACCACCCAATGAATGTTCAGGTCCACATAAAAGGCACACACAATTTGGCTCTAGTGATTCCACATGCAAAGAAGAAATTTGGAGAAAATCACCTCTTTGTTAGCTTATATGATCTGGATCTTTATCTGCCAAGAAAGTCCACTGCTACTGTTAGAAGGCAGAACCACAGGAAAAACTCACTTCCAGGTTGTCTGGGAATCAGCTAGCTTTTGTGGTGCTGCTGCTGGTCTCTTCTCAAGCATATTTATTTAATTTTTGTTTTGTTTTGTGGCCACATTAAGCCTCCTTTTTTTAGGCATCTTAGTCTAGGCTCTTAACTCAGAATCACTCCCAGGGGGCTCAAGGCACCATGTTTGGTGCCAGGTGTCAAATCCTAGGTCAGCTGTGTGCAAGATTGAAACACACTACTCTATATAAAAATCTTGCTGATCTCTCAAGCATCTTACTTTAAAGATGAGAATCATGCAGTTCACAGTTTCTACTATTAATAAACCACTCTCTTTGCACTTGATAAAGGAGCATATAAAAGCAAAATGACTGGTACCGGGAATATCCATCATTGAAAAGAGAAGCATCTACACATTATAAAGAGACTGTAATAGTTTGGTGGCAACAGTGTACTTGTAATCATTAGTTATGAGGTGGGGCGTGATGGTGCGCCTGCGATGTGACCAGCTGAGTCAGCAGGTGGCAGCAGAAGGGAGACAAGCCTTGTTTACACCTGCGGGCTCTGGCCCCCATGGACCCTGGATGATCAAGGACACAGAAAGACTGAGTCCCCTGGGATGAACTCCAGAGCCACAGTAGAGCCTGGTGGCAAGCTTACCCAGGGTGTATTTGATGTGCCAAACACAGTAACAATAATGGACCCATTCCCAACTAATGGAGATGTTACCGGTGCCCACTCGAAAGCAAACTGGATGAACAACGGAAGACAAGTGACTAGTGACAAGTGACCTTGGATAACCTGAAGACTGATTCAGTCTGAAGTGTGGTAAGTAAGCTGGTAGCGTTTGTTTTTAGCTTGACCTCCAGCTGGAGCCAACAACGATGTCCAGACCTTCGCTTCTAATGAGGAAGCCAATTTTCCTGCAGCTGCTGGAAACACTTTTAAACATAAAAATGTGAAAAGGCATAAACACATAGATGCATTTTGTCTACTATTAAAATATATGTAACATTATTATAATAATCTCACCATTGAAAAATTAAATCCCCCCCAAATAAAAGTTCATTAGAAAAGTAGCTAGCTTGACTCTCTTGCCAAAAGCTCACCCAAATTGAATCCATATCAATGTTTCCATTCATATTACTTATGGAAGCTAGGTTCATTCCACGGGTCAGCCTCTCTCATACAAAAATGTAAATTAGTGGCCTACATGGGCATTTATATATTTCTAAGCTTATGCTCGCCACTAAAATTAAAAAACAATCTTGTAAGCGAGTTTCTCACACTCACCTTCAAGCGTATGCTAGAATCAAAGTGCAAAATAGAATGAAATATTTACTCCAGGTCATCTAGTTTGGCCAGAAAGTGTTGTTTTGACATCTCGATCATTTTGCAGCATGTCGGATATATTGTGAGTGATCACCCACCCATATGCTCCTAAGTAAAATTTGGAGGCCCCTCACAGCATATTTCCCTCAGCTACCTCTCTCTTTCTACTCCAGAGCCCAGGAGTCCCAAGAGCCCCTGTGGTTTGGTCAAGTTCATAGTAGAAAAGAGTATCAACAACAAAATGACAAAATATAAAAGCCTAAGTCCAAATTTCTTCATGTTTTAGGTGTATCCACTCATAATCATCTTAACCTCTATTCTGTGGAAAAATATTATAGGGTCAAAGCTGCCAAAAGTCTATTCCCCAGGGGAAATTTTGTTTCTCCAATGTGATAAGAATATCACTTTACAACAGGCATTTGACATTCAGAGGCCTTGAAGCATCCAGTGAGAGCACACATTATTAAAGAGAACACTAAATTTTGTTTCTTTTAACAAAAAATTTTTATTTGGCAAACAGGAAATTAAATTTTTTCTTAACCAATTCAGAGTTCCAAAACTAGACAAACTTTGTTAGTAAGAGAATGTGAGTTAACAATGGCTACAAGGGTAAACACACAAGAATCCCCTCCTGAATTTGAGGACATAAGAGTTATCATTGAAAGTAAGAGTAAACTATGCTGTTTTACTTCCTTCTTATTTATTCACTCAACTCCAATATTTCTTCTTTGTAGCATGAAAGTTTAACTCATAGACTTACTGAGAAAAATTGACTCTTGCTCAGGAGCTGCCCCTGTCCTTGGTGAGGATGGACTTGTGGATGGACCTGAAGATGGACTAGTTTGTCTTTAGATAATACCTGATGAGTGTGAATATCGTGCCCAGTGTACCATCACATAGGTGAGAAACTGACTTAGATATCTTCAGAAGATCAACCCAGAGAAATTCTTGTGTAACCACTGTGGACAATTACACAGACTTTTTGACTTTCTCCTACTTCTGTGAATAGTGCCAGGGAGATGTGGCTGCATGCTAAGAATGTAAACGCCACAAGATCCCTGTAGGTCGATTTAATTGAGGAAATAACACTGCTCAAGGGACAGATATATCTGTTTGTAACAACCTTTCCAATTTTCTCTTTCAAATTTAGTGCCTGCTAAATCATCTGTTTATTGTCTTCAGTTCTTTCCAGAACCTTTTAGAACCAGGGTTTTGTGATGTTTTTCTCTCTAGTCCTTCCAGCAGCAAGGCACTTTAACACTATGCCAAAATACCTGTGTCTGGTAGTTTATTCTGCTTTTATTTCTTTTGTCTATGGGATATGGCATTACTAGTATTCATTTGTAGTCTTCTTATGAGAGTTAGCTATTCAGTACAGTGAATGGAAAATCATGTAGTAAACAGAAGCTAATTTTAACCAGGTAAATTATCTCAACATTACTCAGAATGAAGAACACACAGTCTCATCTTTCCTTTCTATAAATTGGCTTTCTCTGTAAAGGATTTGGTATCTATAAAAATCCTCAGCTGGTATCCTCTTAGATGTGAAAATGTGTTGTGTCTCTCTATAAGGCCCTGGCTCTGGATATCCTGATATTTTAAGCTTAGAGGCTTGGGGGTCTGAGTGGGTAGGATTCCAACACTATCTTCTTTTTATCCCAGGTATTATAGTCTGAAAAGAGACTTGTTGGTCATATTTATATGCCCACCTATGTGGAATTCTCTCTGATAAATAGCCTGCTCTTGAAATTAAGGCCACAGAAGATTTCTTTTTCCTTTTTCTTCTTATTTTTGTTTTTGAGCCACACCTGGTGATTGATTCTCAGGGGTTACTCCTGGCCGTGCGCAGGAATTATGCAGTGTTTGGGGGTACCATATGGGATTCCAGGCATTGAATCAAGGTTATCAGTGTGCAGTGCAAACACCATACCCACTACGTCTATCTATCTGGCCCTACAGCTTTCTTTCTTCATAAAATAACTCATTCTATTTTTTTAACAGTCCTAATTATTATTTAAAAATATTTTTATATGCATGTGCATGCATGTGTGTGGGTGTGTGTGTGTGTGTGTGTGCACACTGAGCAAAAATCTCTCTCCCTAGAATATCTCCTTTCTTCTGTCTCTCTGATTTTTTTGTCATGCTGAAGTCTGAATGGCAGATAAGTTCTTCTGTTATTTGGCAGTGGTTGTGCATGAGTGTGGTGTGGAGGAGAGAAAGCTGCCTCCTGGCTTCCTAGGAAAGAGAAATCAAGATCTTCACTCTTTGGATGTCCACAGAGGTATTGGGAGGCGACACACAGAACATTGCTCCTTTGAGCATTGTCTAGCCCCTTTTCCAAGTTGCAATGTTTTGGCTATCTGTTCTCACAGTTGGATTTTTTTTCTGGGGAGAGAGAACATTTTATTTTTTTTTAAATTAAATATTTATAGGGGCCATATTCTCATACTTTCATTTTACCCTGAAGGAATGGTTTGAGGCTCTTCATATTCCTGAATCAACCAGATGCCATTGGGCTACATTGGCACGTGATAGGTCCAATGGAAATGTTACTGGCGCCCGCTCGAGTAAATCGATGAATAACAGGATTCAAGTGATCAAGTGATTTATAGGGGCCAGAGAAATGGCACAAGAGGTAAAATATTTGCCATTTATGTAGCTCAGTACAGTTCAATGCCTGGTACCATATTTGGTCACTCGAGCTTGGCAGTAGTAATCCCTGAGTATGAAGCCAGGAGAAAGCCTAAGAACTACTGGGTGTGACCCAAAGCCCTTCAAACTAATTTTCTTCATACCTCTTGTCTACACATTTTTTCATTTTACTTTTCATACATCTTGAAAGTTAGCAGTTCTAGCACTGTTTGACCATTACATGTAAAAAGTAGTGTTTTGTCTTTTTTCTTCCCCAAGGAGAGGTCTAATTCATAACATTTGACACCTATATTCATTTTATAGTTCTTCTTCACCTTGTTGAATTTATCATTCTATGTTCAGTTTCTGTGTCCAGGCATTGGTCACTGTTTTGCAGCCGATTCTGTTTTCTGCGTAATTCTCACATTCTCTGTACTTTGACACATCTGCAAATGTGATCAGCCTGGTGTCAACAATTTTGTTCAAGACACTGAGAAGTTGCTGGCTTTATCTTCCGGGCTTTCCATCAGCACTCTCTCCTCACACCACACGTTTTGTATCACTCTTAGGCTCTTAAGTAGCTCCAACTTATGGTTCTAGCCAATATCTTTGTAAATTATAACCCTTCCTGTGGTGTTTGCATTTTAATAAAAAGGGCTCTGGAGGCTCTGATGTTATTTCAGGCAGCAATACAAGAACTGAAAGATTAAGTCAGAAGGATCACACCGCCTGTTAGAGTGGGGCTAAAAAAAGTGTGGTACAAAGTTTCAAATAAGAACAGCCATTAAAAATATGCCTATATACAGGGGTTAAGACTTTTTTTTTGTTTTTTGGGTCTTACCTGGCAATGCTCAGGGGTTACTCCTGGCTCTGCACTCAGGAATTACTCCTGGTGGTGCTCAGGGAACCCTATGGGAAGCTGGGGATCAAACCTGGGCCCTCCATTCACTTGTCACTTGTCTTCCTGCTGTTCATCGATTTGCTCGAGCAGATGCCAGTAATGACTCCATTCATTGGGAATGAGGACCATTATTTTTACTGTTTTTGACATGTTGAATACACCATGTTAGGCTTGCCAGGCTCTGCTGTGGCACTGGTTCATCCCAGGGGCCCGGTCATTTATATATATATATATATATATATATATATATATACAGCAGCAATATATATTTTATATATATGTATACATACACACACAAAATATAATATATATATATATATATATATATACATACATAGTGAGCTTGCGACAGGGGCAAATTGAGGGATGGTTGTGAAAATGGTGGAGGGAAGGTGACCATTATGGTGAGATTGGTGTTGGAATATGACTGCAGCTAACAAATCATCATGAATGACTTTGTAAATCATGGTGTTTAAATAAAGTGGGAAATGAAAGAAAGAAATAATGAATGCACAGGCCCTACTCAGTGAACACATCGTCTCTGTGCTTCAGGTACATCCCAGCCCCCACCGCCCCCTCACACACACAGAGCGAACCAATGTTCTACCCTACACTCTGCCAAACTATAAATGCAATAAAATTCCTGAAAGTAATATCTTGGGCTAGAGTGATAGTACAGCAGGTAGGGCATTTGCTTTGCCTACGGCTGACCTGGGTTCAGTCCCGGCATCCCATATGGTCCCCTGAGCACCAACAGGAGTAATTCCTGAGTGCAGAGCCAGGAGTAACCCCTGAATATCACCGGGTGTGACCCAAAAAGCAAAATAAATAAATTTTATAAAGTAATACCTTGATGACAAATAATAACCTTCCAAAGCAAGTCCTAAAGGGGTTTAGTTTATTATTTGGGGAGCAATGAAGGCAAATCCATAAGGCAAATGCCCTACCCATTGTACTATCGCTCTGGCCCCAAGACATTGTTCTACTCATGGCAGAGCCTGATTTGATTCCCACGTATGGTCCCCAAGTAACACCCAGAGTGATTCTTGAGCACAATCAGGAGTAAGCCCTTGAGTATACCTACTGTGGCCTCTCGCCACCAAATAAAAAAATAAGTTAGAGTAAATTTAAAAATACACAAATACACAGTGTATTATACAAATATACAAATACGCAGTGACAGATATTCCTAGTTGAGGGAACAAACCATGATCACCTAAATGGTCTCTAACTCATGTGTTTTTCTTAACTATAGTTTCCCCTAGGCATCTCCCTGAATATTTACTGATAGGTCCTAATTCCTATATGCTAGTATGCTTCAAGGTGGATAGGGGTTTCTGAGAGTACACCTAAATATCACCAGTTGAAAAATCAACCTGATTGGGATCCTATTATTTGATAGTATTATATTGTTGTGGTAGACACATTCATACTTTAGTTGTAGTCAGGCTTGGTGTCATTTCTGTTGACCTCTTTTTGGAGCTCAAAGTATTCATACTTCTGAATTCCCTCCCCATCCCTCATATTTTAGAATGACTTTACTAGAAATTCTTGGGCTTCTCTACAAATCCAAATCAGCGCATATCTTAATGCCTTACTCTATATTTAAATTGAAGTTTTAGGACTGGACAAATAGTACAGAAGGTAAGGCACTTGCTTTGCTTGTGGCCAACCTTAGTACTAGCATTAAATATGGACAGTTGAGCATTTCTAGGAGTGACCCCTGAGCAGAGAGTGGGGAGTAAGCCCTGAGCAGAGAGTTATGGCCCCAAAGTAACAAAATAAATAAAATAGGCAACTAAATAGAAGTTTTAGCAATAATAAGAAAGACTGCTAATATCAAGAGATGGGGAAAACTGTTTTAAATAATTTATAATTCATAAAATTGGGGAAGGAATCTAATACCAAAAAGGCCTGAAGCACCTTGGTGATTCTTCATCAATGGAGAAACCATACCAGAGCCCCAGGATGCAATGCTTTCAGTCTGTGATGTGGGGGTATTAACTGGGCTAGCCTGGCAGTGCTCAAGTAAGGACTGAGATGCTTTGGGCCTCCAGGACTAAACCAGTGATGACCTGGAAAACATTCATCTTGAACCTCAAAGTGTGCAGTGAACATAGGAGACTAGGGGTCAAATGTCAGCATGAGAATTCGTTTGCAATCTAGGGTCTAGAGCTATGAATGGGAGGGCTTCAAGTCATGCAAAATAGGTAAGTTAACAAAGAACAAAAGAGTAAAACAAATCTCATGCCATATGGAAGAGAAGAATTGAGACCTGGGATCCAAGATACTGGTAACGTCAAGGAAATCACACAATTCTGATGGGTCATATCCATGAAAAAGTGGGAGAAAATAAATATGAAGTTACACTTAGATAAGAAAAGATGGAGAAATGTGAAGCTGTTTTAGGGTTGAGTCTGTGAGAAGCTCACAGCTTTGGTTGTCGTGGTGTTCCTGTTACAAATTATAAATCCCACTCCTCACGAGTGGGAGAGAACTTTGATGTCACAGAGTCTGGCACACCACTCATTGCTTAACTCTGGGAAAGTCACTTAATCTTTCCAAGACATAGTAAACTCATTTGGAAAATGAGTGGGTAGGCCAGAAACTGTATTCCCTCTACATCCTTAAAATCATTCTTGCACTAAGGAAGGATTGTTCATGTGTGTTAGCATGCCAAAAGCATATATTTAAGTGAAACTTAATTAAAATGTAATACTGTTACAATAGAGTTTATTCTGGATGCAAAACCCAGTTGCTTTTGGATCACTTAGCCTCAGCAGAGCATTAAGGTAATCCGAGCAATCCACATGGTGAAGTGTAGCTAAGAATCTATACCATGAAGCTATTCATGGAGGACTCTGCCCCGCACCCCCCCCCCCCCGGCCACCAAAATCATAATAATTCATCTTGGAGTACTCACTCCTCTTACAGACATTTTGGGCACCTTAGAGATAAATTCTATTTCAGTCAAAGTGTACAGTCAGAATCCCTCTGATGACAAACGGGGGACTGTCCTGAGACAGGAGGGAACAGGGAGTCCCTGTGCATGGTTGTTCCTCCAGTCTCTTCTTTTAACCCCAGATTTCCTAATGAAATGCAGAGGCTAAGCGGCTCTTGAATTACAAATAGGATCTAGCCTGATGAAGCGGGAATGTGTGTGGCAGATTGTCATGCAAATACAATTAAAGACATATTGGAATTCAAAGGGCTCTTAGAGAGCATACCACTGAACTCCCTTTGATCAAGGAAAGGGGTGAAAACCCCAGGAAGAGAACACAACAATAGCTGAGTCAAAGGACCAAGACAAAAGGAAAATACCTCTCACCTAGGAGAGGTTTGTGAGGGGCACCTATGCTCAGTGTGGGTGGAGTGGAAGAGAGCACTTAACCTTAACTCAGCCGGGTTACACAGTATTTTCAAAGAAAACCTCTTGTAATTAGTTATTCTTTCAAACTTTTCTTTATCATTTAGTATTTTTCTGATAAAAATATTCATTAAAGAGAAGATAGAATTAGTTAAATTCCTAATGCTTAGAGAAACCAGGATGCAATGTCATTAATATTCTTTGAGATTTAAGAATTGTTATATTGCACTGTTTCAACTGGAAATCTGTATGTCAGGATTCTCAGTGCATTCTACTATGTTGCTCTCTAATGCTTTGATTTTTCTTTTCTTTTTTGTTGGTTTTGGGGTCATACTAGGCCATACTCAGGGTCTACTCTTGGCTCTGCACTCAAGAATTACTCCTGGTGGTGCTTAGGGAACCACATGGGATGCTGGACACCAAACCATGGTGAGCTGCATGCAAGGTAAACTCCCTATCTCCAGCACCATGCTTCAAACTTTTCTAATGTAAATTCTAAACTTAGGTCTGTATTTATTCCAATTTCTTCTCTCTTTTCTTTCTTCCTATATTTTAAGATTCATGATCATTTGTTATTTTCTTATTTTCTTTTAATTTGGTAAAGTGGTTTGCAATAGCTTCCATATTATTATTTTATACTTCCAATGCTAACTACCACCACTATTAAGTCAGTAACTGATTGCCACTGTCCCAAGATGCCCTCTCCATTCTCAACTTTGTTGCCAGATCCTACTATTTTTCTCATTGATCATTGTGGTAAATACAAAATTTACTATTTGTATAGTGAATTTATTATTTTTGCTTTGAATTTATCTACCAGGCTGAATTCATTCTATCATTGACTCAGACATGTCAGTTATTATACTGTATGTAATATTATCGTATATTTAAGTGACATATTTGTTTCTCGTTTAGGTATCACAACCTCAAATTTCTTGCACTATGTAATAGCTAGGATTTTTCCAGTTATCATTATCTTGACAATGAAACAAATATCTCCAAAAGCATGCATTATGATTTGGATAGTGTTTTCAAATATTTGCTACCTATTTGAAGAATGTAGCCATTTATTCAGTTTCTCTAATTTTCAAAGGTGATTTTCAAATAGTACTAAATATTAAATATATCAAATGTTTCCTTCACATCACTAAGATAAATGTTTCTTCTCTTTGATTTCCCATCATGATATATTAATTTCCCTCTAATATCTGCCATTCTTAAAATGTTGGCATAAATACTTGTTGTCAGTTTAAGATACTTTCTATAACAAAAAGTCTAAATTCTCAGTGAATTAATGCAATGGACACATATACCATTTTATGTCAGCCTGGTGGTTGTTGAGGAGGGTGTCTGTTTCATTCAGTAAGCTTCAGTGATTCCACAGTCTTCTGGAGGCTCAAGAGCTCTCTCAATTTCCTGGCTCTGTCAGGGAAACAAGAGAGCATGGAGAACAGTATGCCCATTCCTTCTTATCATATTCCTATTTCATTGGTGATACCTAGAGCATGATACATCTAAACAGCAAGAGCATCTGGAAAATGCAAAGCAGCTGTGTATATTGGCAGAAAGAGAAATGGGGTATGGTAAAAGCAGGATATAGTTGCAGAAATTTCATTGCATGAATTTTTTGCAAAAACTTGGTGGATTCTAACTCTAGTGTTCCATTAGAGACTGTGTTGATTCAAAGGCAAGATTGTTCATAATTTGTCTTGTGATATCTTTGTGATTTTTAATAAACCTTGGCTTGGTATTTTCTTCTCATTTATTTACCTGTGCTCTAAACCTTCTTAAAAGTGATTTTCTAATTTGGAAGACTGCATCAAAGTTTGATTATTTTATTATTTTAAATAATTGCTATTTATTTAATACATTTTCAAATTACAATTATTTAGAGAAATTGCTAGTCAACATTTAAGTTTCTTCCCCCTGTACTACAGTGAAGTTCCTATGCATATTTCAATAAATGCACTTATTGTTTAGATAGCTGGTGTGTCCCACTTCAATTATTTTCACAATTTTCTCTTAAGTTTGTAAAATTCTCTGTGATGATGTGGGTGAGAGGATTCAATTATACTTTTTACTTTCATCTATATTCAAAAGAATTTCAGAATATTTCTCCCTTTATAATTTTGACTTTGTAGAATCATATCCTTTTAGATCTTGCTGGGAACAAGAAAGAGAAATGTTTTCTTTTATTAAATCAGAGAGGTAGTGTTGAGTATATTTTTTGGATCTGTAGCATCTTTCAAAAGATCAGTCATTTTTTTTCTTTGTTATTGGGCCTTAAATTTACCCGTGCATCTACTTACATACAAATTTCAAAGAAAACATCTGATTTTCAATAAGTAAGATAATCTAATCTTAATTCTGTCCTGATAAATATTAAAGATATTGCAGAGAGCTACTTAGGCCTACCCAATGTGCAGGATTTGAATTTTTTTTATTCAAAATAGTTTATTTACAGAATCTTTTTTTCCCTTTTTCCTTTATCCCTTATTTCTTCCTACAATGTGATGTTTAAATTTTATTTTTTCTGGTAATGTGGATACATGGTCTTGTTGCCCTGAGGGCGTACAGACTATGAAGTTCTGTGTTTGCACAAGGGAATATGAATTAGCTTTCAACGTTGGCCTCTATTCATACCAAAACCATTTGTCAACCAATGCTATCTATCTTTCAAGCTTTCAATAACTTTCAGTGTCACTGACCATGATCTCATTACTATTGAGTGTTGGGCCAAATGCTCACTAGCTTCCTCTTTTTATATACAGGATTTTCTTTTTGCTCAAGTTCTATCCACTACACAATACCATTGGCTTCTTATCTAGGCCCTTCCTCTGCAAGTTCTACCCTATCATTAAGTTTTGATCATGTGCCCAGACAAATAGAATATTTTCTTAGAAGCACATAGTTTGCTATATCACGCTATAGCTAGGAAGTGATTAAATGTTCTAATATCTCAGGTTTTCTCAAATTTATCAACATTTTTGCTGATTTCTTCCTGTACTTGGAAGACCTAATCCAAGGTACAACACATCTCAAGTTTATCTGTCTCTAAACCTCCATGAAAAGAAGGGTTGCAATTTCTTTTTCTTTCTACCACCATGCATTATATGTTGAGTTCTCTCTATTTTATAATTACAATTACTGATTATTCTGTCACATCTGATTCTTGATAAAAAAAAATCTCAAAATATAAGATGGAGTCATATACACAAATTGCTTACTGGAAAGTAGGCTCTACTTTCTGGGCTTATGCTTGAATATAACATTTTGTTTTGAAAGGGATCACTACAAAGTAAGTTTTGCATTTTTTCTACCCAACCCTTAATGTTCTGAAATTGAAGGATATTAGGAGTTCTTTCCTGGTGTCTTATTTTGGAAAAGGGAAATTGTGCATCAGTACAATTTCCTTATTTAGTCAGAACTTTCTGATTCAGTTCTAGCAGAAATCTATGTAAAGATGGCACTCCATTTATTGCAAATGGCGGTGCCATTTTATAATCTGCTACACCTTTCCACAGAAGTCTAAAAAGGGTTATATTTTAATACCAGAATAAGTTATCATACTCTTTACAAAGTTATTTTATAAATTATAAATCCATAAATATGTAATAAATGTGCATTTTCCTGTCAAATTAATGTACTTTTTAGTCTGCAGAGATAGTATTCTTCCACATAATCCTAAAGTGTGTTTATTGAATACTTTATATAATGTTCTTTTTGGACACAATTTGGGTGAACTGGCCTAGGTCGGAAACAGAGCAGGTCAAAACTCCCATGCTGATAGAAATTGGAATTATCCCAGGTTATGTCTGGGAAGCCTGTGGCATAACAATGAGTAAGGATTAAATATTCAAGGTAAATAGTTTTGTTCCAAATACTGGCTCTCAGTCTTGTTCACTGATTGACTCCTAATAAGATGTTGAGCTTCTCTAAAAGTGTTTTCCTCCCTATAAAAAATAAATGAAAGCATATTCCTAGTTGCGATGGAATACATAAGGCTTAATACACAGAAGAAATACAATCATAATAACTGTTATTATTACTATGGTTAAAGTGGTATTAATAACACTATGACTAATATTGAAAATCCATGGAAACTTGTATTGCCAAAGTCAATTTCATTTCCAAGTAAGCTGAACATAATTGCATTCCACTGCAAATGTTTTGGGGGATAAGCAATAACTTCCTGGACACCAACCATCTTGGGAAGATGGAGCATCCTGAAGAAAGCTCTCCCTACCACCAGCTCAGTGGGAAATCATTAGCTAGGGATTAGAGTGACTCTTACAGGGACAGTTGACCCTCAACATGCACTAAAATAACAGGACCCATTTAAGGCTGCTAATTGGCTCCTACCCAAGTGGCCCATGAAGTATATGGGCTAAGCATTCATTTTACAGTCCCTTTAAAGAGGGATCCAAATGTTGCTGGACAGCTTGAAGTCTAAGTTGTTACATGTGGCAAGGACCACCCATGTGTGTAGGATTTTTTTTTCTTTTTAGAAACAGGAATACACTCTGAAAGCTGCACTTGTGATGACTTGTCAGCCAGCTGTTTCAGGTTGTTAATAAAAATTAGAATTTTGTTCATTTGCTTATGCTGATTTTTAAAAATTATCTTCCATAAATGGAGGTCTCCAAATATAAAGATATTGAATTGATGAATCTTTGAGCAACCTCTGAGGCAGAGGATAAGACTTTAACATAGTGGTTATTGTTAAAATCATTGATCTTATAATTAGCTCAGAACACCACCAGAGAGTTAGTCCTAGAGAACGAGGACATAGTAGGACTGATTTCTACAGCAACTTAGGGACTGTTAAGATTAAAGACCGTATGCCCATGATCTATATGACCTAGCTTCCTAGAAGAAAATTTGTATAAACAGAATCTTAGAGATATAAATAATCTACAATGGTCTTAATAAAGTCAATATATCAATAATGATAAAGCAACTGGTCCTCAGCAGCAACCTTGGAGGAATTTCCCAGAGACAGTGAAGGTGTGTTTAGGTTTGGATGTATATATTAAACATCACCAATTAAAGAACAATAAAAACTATTACATGGAATTATTCCATTATTTTAAGGAAAAGTATGTGTATAACAACGGAACTAAAAGTTTAGAAAATAATGTTCTAAAGAGAATTATTAGTCATATGATAGATGAGTAATTCAATTTCAGTCATAGAAGTACAAAGCAGTTCAAATTTCTTTGAATGAAAATTAAAAATTTTTCCAAAGAGCTCACCAGTGAGTTAGAATAGAAAGGAGTAGGTGGTTCTTCCTCATTGTCTTTCAAGGGAAATATGGAAGGCAACTGCTTGCAAGGAGAAAAGATAACCTTTCTTCTAGAGCTGTTTTCTGATCCAACATGAGACTTCAGTGGCGCGTTATTATGTAACTGTTCCATGAGGTACAAAAGTCTTTGCCATGATATACCTCAGAGGCTATAGGCAAGGCAGAGAATGGCACTGTGGGTGGGGTGTGTTTAGAGCAGGAATCAGAGAACTTGGTTTAATAGCCAGATTCATTTCTGGCACTAAAGCCCAGGGTAACTCTTCCCATGACGATGATGTTCTCTCTAACCTTCCCTTGATTTCCACTTCAATGACCGTGAACACTCTGACTTAAAAATGAAGTCACCAGGCTTTTGAGCTGGACATTCCATTTAGAATTTTGAATGTTTTCTCTTCCATTCAGTTTTAATCATTTAAACCCTTGTGTGTGTGACCCTGAATGCAAGAACTGAAGATAATTCTGAGAACAACATCTTCAGTGTTTCCAAGGAGAGAACTCTATTTGCACTGTCATGCTAAGTTTCATTATAAAAGCTCCCATTGTCCTAATAGAAGTTGACATGATCTTTCCTTCAGTTTGGCCCTGATCTGCCCAAAAGAGGGAGGTATTACCTCTATGTTGCTAGACACATACTTAGTAAGCATCTCTTTCTTGTCTTGAAATATTGTCTGCTTTTTCATCTTCTGAGGAGAAAATTTTTTTTCTCTAGTCACCCATGATCTTGGAACACAGTGGGGGTAAAGTCAAGCAGATGCTAAGCTGCCTATGGAAGCAGAAAATGGATAAATTACAGAGCAGCCAACCCTGGTTCCCTGGGCTTCTGATGGGGAACTTCCAAGAGATTGCTACTAAACCGTCTTATCTAACTCTCTCCTTACTTTGAGGAAATATTTCTCACCTCACATCTCTTAATCACAGAGAAGAGACTCAGTAAAACCTTCTTATTAAATAACATATCCTCAGACTGAACATGGTATATATAAAACCATGTCTATGTACCAGTGCCTGTACTTGGGATTTTATGTGTTGACTGATTCAATAAGCATGGAGCCATAAATTAGTGTGATTATTGCCATTCTGAAGATGAGGTGACTGATGTAGAAAAATGAAAATTATTTGACCAAGCAAGTAACGGATGTGGGTGGCAGTTGGACAAACTTGGTTGCTTTTCTGAAGGGCCTTTAGATTCCTATGCTGAGGAATATAAAATTCCTATATAAAATATAGGAATTAATTATATAGAAATATAAAGTTCCTATATAAAATATCTGAAGCATTTTCATGATCTCTGTACATGTCTTCCTGAGTAAACAGGTACCTTTATCTGTCTCTCTTAAGGATACATTCATATTTTTCTCTTTGGCTTATATCCCCTTCTGTGATATACATTGAATACTGCAGGAGTAGCTAAACTACAGCTTCTGTAGTTTGATCAAGTGAAATTGGCTACTAACTTACCATTATGTGAGTTTGTGAAATTTACTTAACACTCTGTGTCTCAAATCCTTCATTTCTGGAAGAATAATGAGCATAATACTGTATTATAGGGTTAAGGAAGTCCTGGTGAGTTTGCAGGTGAAGTTTTTGTTATTCTGTGGCCTTGGCTATCTTTGTGATATTATCACTGTTACAAATGACATTATCCTAATAAAGACATATTAAGGCATTATTGACTCTGCTTTATTCCTGACTCTCCATCTCTCTGGGGCTTGGCATCTTCTTTAATACCTTTATTTTTGCTGGAATTCATCTGTTTATGCCTAGTTTATTGCTCTCATTTTTTATTAACTAAAAGCCATGTGAGAGTGAGTATTCCCTACCTGATTTCCTGTCATTGATATCTCATTCTCCCATTCATCACCTATACTGTGTGGATAGATCATTCTCCAATCAAGTCTGAACATGCATGTGATTAATATCCTGTTATGTCTCTCCATTGCCCAGAGGATCAATTCCTAACACCTTGGATTGAATTTTCATTACTTCCTAATTTGACTTTTGCAGAGGAATGTTTTGTCTGTTTTCCACCCACCCTGACATCCAATTGCCTCCACCTGTCCAACATCCTCTTAAGACACATAATTTTACATTTCAAAGTCTGTCTAATTGGTTTCCCTCTCCTCTACCTGTCAAGCTCCTACTCCTTTGCCTAGGCCCTTTCAAAGGCAGGCTGTTGCTTTTGGCAGCCCTGTTACTGACTCACACTCTGGCTTCTAGTCCTAGAAAATTTTCAGTAGAGCACTCAAACCTCCTATCGAGGTATGCTGCTTTCTTTCCTTCTTTGTGAGTTTCTTAAGTGCTTCTTCTCTATCACAGCTGTTCACGAATGGTCTTTTTTTTAAATTAAGTATTTTATTATACCACTGTGAGATATACAATTACAACTTTGTTCATGTTTGGAGGTTTCGGTCACATAGTGTTCCAGCACCTGCCCTCCACCAGTGCCCATTTCCCACCACCAATATCCCCAATTCCATCCCCCTCCCATAGCCTGCCTAAATGTCAGGTTCTTTATCTCTTTTCTTTCTCCCTCTCCATTCCTTCTCCTACACATTGTGGGTTGCACTACATACACTTGGAAGCCATCATGTGCATTTTTTGCCTGTATTTAATGCTCAGTTCTATGTTGGTATCAGCCCTTTCAACATTTATTCACACATGATCCCTTCTCTGTCTTACCTAACCTCTTACTCCCTCACGTTTATGGTAATTTCCACTTTTGGTAAGACTACCTGATCTATTTATGTCATGCAAATAAATGCAGTCATTCTCCTCTTTCCTTCTGACTAATTTCACTCATCATGATCCTTTCCATGTCCATCTATTTATAGGCAAATTTCATAACTTCATTTTTCCTAACAGCTGCATAGTATTCCATTGTGTAGATGTACCACAGTTTCTTTATCCAGTCATCAGTTCTCGGGCATACTGGTTGTTTCCAGGTTCACTATTCTATTGTGAATAGTGCTGCTATGAAAATAAAAGTGCGGATTGTGTTTCCACTGTGTGTTTTTGGCTTCCCAGGGTATATTCCCAGGAGTGGTATGGCTGGGTCAAAGGGAGCTCAATTTCTAGTCTTTGGAGGAATGTCCATATTGTTTTCCAGAAAGGTTGTACAAGTCGACATTCCCACCAACAATGTATGAGAGTCCCCTTTTCCCCCCATCCACTCCAGCACTTGTTGCTTTTACCCTTTTGAATATGGGCCAGTCTCTGTGGTGTGAGGTGATATCTCATTGTTGTTTTGATTTGCATTTCTCTGATGATTAGCGATGATGAGCATTTTTTCATATGCCTTTTGGCCATTCGAATTTCTTCCTTGTCAAAGTTTCTGTTCATCTCTTCTCCCCATTTTTTTATGGGGTTGGTTGTTTTCTTCTTATATAGCTGTACCAGTGCCTGATATATCCTGGATATTAACCCCTTATCAGATGGGTATTGGGTGAATATTCTTTCCCATTCTGTGGACTGTCTTTCTATCTTGGTCACTGTTTCTTTCGAGGTGCAGAAGCTCTTTCAGTTTCATGTAGTCCCATATGTTTATCTTTTTTTTTCTAGTTGCTTTGTTAATGGTGTTTCACCTTTGAAGATGTCTTTAGCTTCAATGTTGTGGAGTGTTTTTCCTATATTTTCTTCAATGTACTTTATGGATTCAGGTCTGATATTGAGATCTTTAATCCATTTTGATCTGATTTTTGTGCAAGGTGTTAGACACAGGTCCAAATTCATTTTTTGCATGTAGCTGTCCAGTTTTCCCAGCACCACTTGTTGAAGAGGCTTTTCTTACTCCAGTTTGGACTCTTTGCACCTTTATCAAAGATTAACTGATCATGTCTTTGAGGGTGGGTGTCAGGATACTCAACTCTATTCCATAGATCCACAGGTCTGTTTTTATTCCAGTACCACGCTGTTTTTATTACTGCTGCTTTGTAGTACAGTTTGAGGTTGGGAAAGGTGATGCCTCCCATCTTCTTCTTCCCAAGGATTGCTTTAGCTATCCGTGGGGTTTATTATTCCATATGAATTTCAGGAGTGTTTGGTCAATTTCTTTAAAGAATGTCATGGGTATCCTTATAGGAACTGCATTGAATCTGTACAAAGCTCTAGGGAGTATTACCATCTTGTCAATGTTAATTCTCCCCCATCCATGAGCAGGGAATGTGTTTCCATTTCCTCGTGTCCTCTTTTATTTCTTGACGTAGTGTCTTAGGTCCTTTACACACTTGGTTAAGCTGATTCCTAGGTATTTGATTTTCTGTGGTACAATTGTGAATGGAATCGATTTCTTAATATCCCTTTCTTCTCTTTTTGTTATCTGTGTATAGGAAAGCCATCGACTTTTGGGTATTGATTTTGTACCCTGCCACTCTACTATACATATCTATTGTTTCTAAGAGTTTTTGGGTCGAGAGTTTAGGGTTCTCTAAGTACAATATCATGTGATCTGCAAATAATGATAGCTTGATTTCTTCCTGCCTATCTGGGTGCCCTTAATGTCCTTTTCTTCTCTGATTGCTATGGCGGAGTACTTCCAGTACTATATTGAATAAAAGAGGTGAGAGAGGGCAACCTTGTCGTGTTCCTGATCTTAAGGGGAAGGCTTTCAATTTTTCCCATTGAGAATGATACTCGCTGTGGCCTTTTGGTAAATGGATTTGACTATCTTGTGGAAGCTTCCTTCAATTCCCATTTTCTGGAGGGTTTTAATCACGAATGGGTGCTGGATCTTTTCAAATGTTTTTTTCTGCATCTATTGATAGGATCATATGGTTTTTATTTTTTTCTTATTGATATGTTGTATTATGTTGATTGATTTGCGAATGTTAAACCATCCTTGCATTACCGGGATGAATCCTATTTGGTCATGATGAATCCTACTTGGTCATCTTTTTGATGAGTCTTTGGATTCTATTTGGTAGTATTTTGTTGAAGATCTTAGCATCTTTGTTCATCAAGGAGATTGGTCTGTAATTTTCCTTTTTTTGTGTGTTGTCTCTCCCTGTTTTGGGTATCAGGGTGATGTGTGCCTCGTAAAAGCTGTTTGGGAGTGTTTCTGTTTCTTCTATTTCCGTTATGAGCTTGAACAGGACAGGCAGTAGGTCCTCCTTAAAGATTTGGTAGAATTCACTAGTGAACCCATCTGGATCTTGGCTTTTGTGTTTGGGTGGGCTTTTTAATTACTGTTTCAATTTCCTCGATGGTGATAGGCTTATTCAGGTATTGGAGATCTTCTTGTTTCAATCATGGGAGGTTATAGGACTTGAGGAATTTATCTATTTCTTCTAGGTTTCATGTGTTGTGGCATACAGGTTCTCAAAGTAACCTCTGATGATCTTTTGGATTTCTGTTTTTTCTGTTGTGATGTCACCATTTTCATTTCTGATTCTGTTTATTTGGGTTCTCTCTTTCCCTGTCCTTACAAGTCTTGCCAGTGGCTTGTCGATCTTGTTTAATTTTTCAATGAACCAGCTCTTGGTTTCATTAATCTTTCGGATTGTTTTTTTTGGTTTCCAGCTCGTTGATTTCCTCCCTAAGTTTTATTATTTCGTTCCTTCTGCCTGGGTTGGGCTTCTTTTGTTGGTATTTTTCTAGTATTTTCAGCTGTGAGGTCAGGTTATTTATGTGGGCCCTTTCTTCTCTATGAATGCTTGCAGAGCTATGAACTTTCCTCTTACCACAGCTTTTGCTGTGTCCCACAAGTTCTAATAGTTGGTACCTTAATTGTCATTTGTTTCTAGGAATCTTTGGATTTCCTGTTTGATTTCTTCTATGACCCATTTGTTGTTCAGCAGTGAGCTGTTCAGTTTCCAGGTGTTTGATTTGACTCCCTGCTTCTGTGTATGGTTAACTACTATTTTCAGTGCATCATGATCTGAAAAGATAGCTGACACAATTTCTATCTTTTTTTATTTTGTTGAGGTATGCTTTGTGGCTCAGCATATGGTCTATCTTGGAGAATGCTCCAGGTGCACTGGAAAAAAAACGTGTATTCAGCTTTTTTGTGATGAAAATCCCTGAATATACCAACCAGCTCTGTTTCTTCCATTTCTTCCTTCAGTTCCAGTATTTTCCTGGTGAGTTTCAGTCTCGTTGTTCTATCCATAGTGGATAAGGCAGTGTTGAAGTCTCTGACTATTATTGTGCTACTGTTAATGTCTTCTTTGAGGTCTATTAATAGTCGCTTTTAAGTATTTTGCTGACCTCTCGTTTGGCACATATATGTTTAGTAGTGTGATTTCTTCCTGGTATACATACCCTTTAATTATTAAGAAATGGCCTTCATTTTCAGATACGAGTATGGCCACACCCGCCTTTTTGGAGGAGTTGTTTGTGTGAAGAATGGTTTTCCAGCCTTTGACTTTGAGGCTGTGTTTGCTCTGATTATTCAGATGTGTTTCTTGTAGGCAGCAGAATGTTGGATTTAGTTTTTTAATCCATTTTCCCACCCTGTGTCTCTTAATTGGTGCATTTAGACCGTTGGCGTTGAGAGATATTATTGTCATTGGATTTTGTGCCATCTTTCTGTTTAAACTTGTTGTGGTTTTGGGTTGTCTAATTTTACAATAGACCCTTCAATCCTTCTTTTAAGGTTGGTTTTGAGTCTATGAATTTCCTGAGTTGTTGTTTTTCCATGAAGTTGTGTATCTTTCCTTCGCATCTGAAAGTAAGTCTTGCTGGGTAAAGAATTCTTGGTGAAGCCTGCAGTTCATTGAGTCTTTTCACAATATCCCACCATTGTTTTCGGGCTTGGAGTGTTTCATCTGAGAAGTCTGCTGTAAATCTCAGGGATTCTCCTTTGTATGTGAATTCCTTCTTTTGATCTTGCTGCTTTCAGTATTCTATCTCTGTCTTTGTTTTTGTCATTTTAATAAGGATGTATCTTGGAGTATTCTTATTGGGGTTTCTTTTAGCTGGTATCCTACTGGCCTCCTGTATCTGGGAGCATGCTTTCTTCAGTTCAGGGAACTTCTCAGCGATGATGGCTTTGACAGTTTCTTCTTCATCAGTGTTTTCTTCTGCCCTCCTGGGACCCCAATGATGCATATGTTGTTCGTTTTGGCTTCATTCTGATTTTCTCTGGCAGTCTGTTCATTGATTGTGAATCTTTTCTCCATCTTCTGGTGTTGTCTACACAATCTCTGAACCTCGGTCTTCGAGATCACTAATTATTTCTTCAGTAGATGTTCCTCTGCTTTGGAGGCCTTCCCCTGTGTTTTTCAGTTCACTTACCTCATTTTTAATATCTGTCATTTCTGCTTGTACTTTGGTCTGACATTTACTCAATTCTGTTCTCATATCCTCCTGTATTGTATTGACTTTGTATTCCATTGTTTCTTTTGAGTTCCTTTTACATTTTTAACATTTGCTTCCGAAATTCCTTTTCAGAGAGGTTATATAGCTCATCGTTATTGCTCAGACTCATCTGTATTAGTGACTTCAATTGTAGAGCTTGAAGGAAATCTGCGTTGCTTTACCATAATGACTATCGTAGGTTGAAAATGTGTGTTCTGGATGACTAGTCAATAGAGTTAGTAGGTGCCTGTATTACTTTGCAGTTAGGGCTGTATAGCAAAGAATGTAGGGGGCAAATGCTCAGTGGTATCTCAGGTAGATAGATATTACTTCGCGAGGGATGCACTTAGCATTCGCTCGGTTTTGAAATTTGGAGTGTTGGTGGGTGGTTCCAGAGTCAGGGGTTCAGGGGTGGATGTAGTCCAGTGGAAGATCCGAAGAATCTGGGTGTGGCTTTGTCCCCTTCTCAAAGTTCCAGCCCTTTATCCTGGAAAGGGGTGCCTCGGGCGTGCCCTCGCTGGACCGCACCTGGTGGGGAGAGCGGGGAGCTGCTGGGTGGCGGGGCGGATAGCGCCAGACAAATGGTCTTATATTGCTCCATCTTTACTAAACTCTTGTAGATAATTGTTGACTAGAAATTTACATAACAGTTGAGTTTGGAATGGGGGTGAAGGCTTTTGTCAGTTTTTTTTTAAGACAGAAATAAAGAATATGTTAAGTCAGTGTATTTATGATTTTGTTTCCAATAGTTGTTTTCAAACAGGCCTTGATGCTTTGCTTATGTAAGTTGTAATGACACTTTCTTTCATATCCTGCTTGACTTTAAACTTTCTACCAGTATAAGCCTTGGTGTGCAAACCTATAGTGAAAATGATTTTGTGAGCTTTGAGCAGTTTTAAAAAATACTTTGCTACAACTATCTTTTTGTGGGAGACTATCAGAAAACCAGGTTGTCTGGTTTCAAACAACAGGAAGTCTCCATTTTTTAAAAAATGCAAAAAAAATATGAATAAATAATTGGAAGCTAAAGGATTTTTACATGACTGAAAATCCAGACCCAAGAGACTGTGGTTTCTACCCTGGGACAGAGAGCTCTTCTCCACCTGTTCCTGCTCATGTAGACCTGTCATATAAGTAAGTTTGTTTCTTTCTGACTTCCCAGCCATTAAAAAACAATAATTTTAGAATAAAGGAATCAGGATAAAATTGGTCTCAACTTTTAATTATTCAATGGCTTTGATTTGAAATCTTAGAATTCCAGGTTTCAAGACTGTTCTTTTGCAAATGATAAACCTGGAGTCTTGGAGAGTCTAAGATCCTCTCTCCACAAATCACCTTTTTTGCTCCCACTCCTCCCTTTCTCCACACTGTATGTCCCTAATTCCCATGCCCTTGGTGCCTGAATGAATATGAGCTCTTTGCTCTTCAGCCAAAGCTCTCCATAGGTCTTTGGAGAATAACTCCTATATCTCTTCTGGAGCCAAGAACCTCTTCACTTCCTGTCCTGGCTACTCCATCTGCAGTGTTATGTTTGGATTACTCCATTTAAAGCAGTGTTGAGATGTTCCATAAGAGGAAGGGATACAGCAAGGAGGACAGTAACCTCAGAGGGGCCTCCTGTACCTCCTGCAAAGAGCTGAGTTGCATCCTCAGCCAGAGTTGAACCTGGACTTGTGTAGTGTATATTCACTATGGGATAAGGCTCAAAGAGTACCTACAGCCAGATGCAATAAAACAGGCCCTTTGACTGATCTTTTTCAAAACGCTATCTATATACTAAGGAAGCAGCTTCTCCTAAACCATTTCCCAGGCTCAAGGTTTGTGTACAAATGATTCAATTCAACAAATATTCATCGGTGGTGCCTGAGTGCTATCCCACACTATATGTTGGGGAAGAAGACCATGTCATTCTTGACCTCAGCAGACTCAAAGTCTTGTATCACTTGTATTGTCTTCCTGTTGTTCATCGATTTGCTCGAGTGGGCACCAGTAACATCTCCATACTTCCTGTCATGTGCTACTGTAGCCCAAGGGAAACTGCTCACTCCAGGAACATGAAGAGACTCAAACCATTGCTTCAGGTCATGGGAATGAGATCTATAATTGTTACTGTTTTTTGGCATATCAAATATGACAAGGGTAGCTTGCCAGGCTCTGCCATGCAGGTGGTATACTCTTGTAGTAGCCTCTCATCTCATGCATGTATTGATGATACGGGGAAAGATCAGTCCACTCTATTGCTGGGTGGAGCTCTGACGAGCTGTGGAGTCCAGATTTTGAAAATGGCGGCCCTCATGGTGTGGTTGTTCCTCTGGCTTCCTGTGAGGCTCTGCTGGGATGGCAGGCCAGGGCTAGAACCTGCCTTCCCTCCTGGGTGCCTCATGATTGGCTGGGCACAGGGAGAGCTGGTAGCAGCTCTACCCCATGTCTTCAAGTCTCTGGATGAGGCATACCTGGGCTTGAAATAGATGACTGTAGAGTGGGACTCTGAGGAACAGGGCTGTGATCAGCTCTTCTGCTGGGTGGAGCTCTGACAAGCTGTGGAGTCCAGATGTTGAAAATGGTGGCTCTCAAGGTGTGGGGTTCCTCTGTTTTCCTGATTGTTCTTCTGGGAGAAACCCTACCCAAAAGAAGGGGAAGAAAAGGTCACTCAAAGTATTAGACACTCAAAGTCACTGTATCACTGTATCACTGTCTTCCCATTCATCATCGATTTCCTTGAGCGGCACCAGTAACATCTCCATATGTCCTGTCTCATGCTAGTAGAGCCCAAGGGCATCTGCTTGCTCCAGGAACATAAAAAGCCTCAAACCATTACATAAGGTCATGGGAACGAGGTCTATAATTGTTACTGGTATTTGGCATATCAAATATGACATGGGAGGCTTGCCAGGCTCTGCCTTGCAGGTGGCATACTCTTGTAGTCACCCCTAAATCCAGCATTTATTGATGAACCATGCGTCAGCAAGCAGCCGCGTGAGCCGGGTTGTAATAGGCTCTTCTACTGGGGTGGAATTCTGATGAGAGGGATGTCCGGATGTGGAAAATGGTGGCCCTCATGGAGTGGGGGGTCGTCTGGCTTGTTGCCAGGCTCTGCTGGGGTGGCCAGCCAGGGCTAGAACCCGCCATCCCTCCCAGGAGTGGCTGGGCTCAGGGAGAGCTGATAGCAGCTCTGCCCCCATGATATAATTAGCAATATATAATATGTATTATAGTAATAATACATATTATTCTTCTATTGAAAGGTTAATGAGGGGACAGAGAATAGCACAGCAGGTAAAGCATTTGCCTTGCAATCGACTGACCCAGGTTCAACCCACCCGGCATCCCATATGGTTCCCTGAACACCACCAGCAGTGATTCCTGAAGGTGGGGCCAGGAGTAACCCCTGAGCATCACCAGGTGTGACCCAAAAAACAATAAATGAATGAATTAATTAATGGTTAATGAGAGCATTAATATGGGAAAGGAGCTCGAGTCTTCGAGCGAGAGCCACACTTGCTCAGCACCTGCCACTTTTCCACTCACCTTGCCCAAAAGCTCTTCAAACTCGGGGAACACTCTTGCATCAGAGTTGTCAATATCAGGCATGGGCCTGGTATAATGCACGGCTTCCAATATATCAGTTGGTACACACCTCAGTTGATTGGCCTGGATCACAAACTGAAGACTTTCATTCCTGACTTCATCCCGGCTGTTGGGGACATTGACTCAAAGTCTAAGAGGGAAAATAGAAGAGTAAGCAGTGATCTGTTTCACACAATGTAAGGCCTTCTTCTTGCTTTTGTTTGGGTGTTTTTTCTAAGCTGTGATCAGGGCACCAAAGTGCCACTCCTGACAATACTTGACACCTATACCCCATGCATGGACGGAACAGGTCAGTGCTAGAATCAGCAATGCCATATACTGCTTGGACCCTGTAATGATGTGTGCAACCAGGGCTATTCTGACAGTGTTTCTGGGCCATGAAGGTTATACTACATATATCATAAGGTGAGAGGAACTGAACCCTCACGTCTACTAGGCATGCACGCCAGTACTTTGAGCTTCCTCCACAGTCTGAGTCCATATTCTTGCAAATGTAGTGGGAATGAAATAATGGAGGGACTATTCCTAGAAAAGAAGTCTGAGAGGTTGTAGCAGGCAGGGTCAGATTAGGCAAAAAGACATAAAGAATCCTGCTGAGTGAGGGATATCAAAAAGGAATAGAAGCATGAATAAGAGTGGAGAAGGAATTAGGGGTTGGCATCTTGAGCCAGAGTATAATGACCATGTTGGTGGAAGTGGTACTGATAGAAAAGGGGTCCTGGGGGGGAATAGAAGGGTCTTGTTCACTGAAAGTAATTTTTTATCAAGGTTAAACCCTACAGTGTATCTTCATCCTTATGCCCCAAGAAAGAGTTTCTCAGTATTGTGTAGCCTCAGTCCTAAATCCTTAGGATAAGAGCTTACAGTATTTGATTCCTGGAATCAATTAACAGAGAGCAGTAGCTGCTTTGCTATAGTGGCAGGCTAATGATACCTGGAAACAGTGTTTGTTTTGACATGTAGTGTGGTGTTTTAATGAGCGGATTGATGGTGAATCCCTGGAAACTGAAAGACAAGACCTGCCCAGGATGGATGTGCTTTCATGGGCCCCCAGGGGAGGATCTCTTGACCCCTCCCCTGTGTGACTGCTTCTTCCAGGCTCCAGTCTGTCCCTCAGTGCAGTAAGTTTTACCACAGGGCTTCCTTCATTTACCACTGTCCAGAATAGCAAATATTTGGCAGATTTCTGTTCACACCATATTCACGCTGCACTTTGGGTGGGATGAAAAGAGTCACCAAAGAATTTGGAACTGTAGATGCAGAGAAAAGTCCACAGATACAGGGCGCTTTGCAGGTATGCTTGGAGACATGGTGCTCCTCTCTTCTGAAAGCTGCTATTTTATGCAGAAGGTGCTGACCTCAAGCCAATGGCTGCTGCTCCTTTTAGTTTGCTGCTCATTAGAGGGCAACAGACCCTTCATAGTCTAAATTGTTCACAGTAATAAGAAGGAAAAATAAGACTCGAAGAGGTGCAAAGTTAAAAGTGTTTAGTTAATCTAAATTTTTGTGGTATATTTTCAGGCAGGAAAAAAATGTATGGAAAGGTCAGGAGGGACCAAGTGAAAAAAAGAGGTTTAGAGATGAATCCAATTAAGCAGGAAGCCTCCTAGTATCAAAGTCATAGTAGACCAACTGTAGCCAAGAACATGAAAAAATTTAGACACTGGAAAAATAAGGCATATCTCTCTCTCACGCTCTTCTCTCTCTCTCTCTCTCTAGATCTCTTTCTCTTTCTCTCTATCTCTAGATCTATCTCTTTCTCAATAGCTATGAATCTGTGTAGACATAAGATACACAGGACTTTGAAAACGATACTCTACCTAAGCAGAATGTTGTCTAGTACTCACCTTCTTCCTTCTGGTTGATTTTAACAGAGCTAGTGTAGCTTAAGTCAAATGACATCTACAGGAAGCCTTCAGGGATGGATGCTCCAATTTGCTTGATTATTGACATCCCTCCCCCAATCAGAGACATTATTATAATGGACATTTGTGGAAAGTGTCACAATATATGCATGTCTGCTTGGGCTCTCCACTGGAACCCCAGTATCAAATATAGCTCCTGACACATGGTATATTGAATCAATATACAAAAATAATGAAAAGATTGAGAATAGTTAATGAGAGATTTGGCTAAGAGCTTAAAATTGTTTAGAGTATAGGAAAACATATTAGACAAGCAGAAAAATGTTACAGGTCTGAGACTCTCAGACATGGGGGCAGAGCTACTACTTGCTCTCCCTGTGCCCACCCGCTCATGAGGCATTCGGGAGGCATGGCGGGTTCTAGCCCTGGCCTGCCATCCCAGCAGAGCCTCACAACAAGCCAGATGACACCCCATTCCATGGGGGTCATCATTTTCCACATCCGGACTTCCCTCTCGTCACAACTCCACCCAGCAGACCAGACTATCACCGCCCAGCTTTTTGCGGTTCATCAATAAATGCTTTATTTAGAGGTGATTACAAGAGTATGCCACCTGCACGACAAGCCTGGCAAGCTGCTCGTGTTGTATTTGATATGCCAGATACCAGTAACATTTATATTAGGTCATTCCCAGGACCTAATATAATGGTTTGAGGCTCTTTATGTTCCTGGAGCAAGCGGATGCCTTTGGGTTCTACTAGCATGAGACAGGACATATGGAGATATTACTGGTGCTCGCTCTAGCAAATAGATGATGAACGGGAAGATAATGATAGTGATAGTGATAGTGAGGCATTGGCTGTCATGGAATTCATGTCTTTATGATGGTTTTGGTCTCAGTTGGGAAATTGGTTTAGTCTCTCAATAGGTATTATATATATATAATTTTTGTCCTAGTTTTGAGACACAAGGATAGTTAAGTATCTCATGGAATTTCTAGTCTGATCTCTAAACTCTGTGTAAGACAAATAGTAGTTTTAATCCAGTTAGGAATTGTATTGGGCAAATCCAGTATTAATCCAGTGTACAGTAGTAGGTAAACGAGAATGCTGGTGATTCCGAGTCAGATGATCAATCCTTCAAACTAAGGCTGAGAAAACAATCAATAAATCATATTTAAAATGGGATCCAGAGAGAAAGATAAGAATGAAGGGAAGAAAAGAAAGGAAAGAGGGAGGGAGGGGAAGAAGAAAGGAAGTTTTGAGGGGATGGAGACAGCTATCAGAGAGCGTTTAAAGCAAAAGGGCATTATATTAACTAAATCTCAGTAAAAATTTTTGACATAAGCCAAGAATATTCTCTTAATTAACAAAATAAAAGAAGATTTTATAACTGAAAAGGTAGTTCATGTTCATGGACTGGAAAGTTTAATATTTTAAGATACTATTACTTCAAAATTTATATGTTCACAATGCCAGTCAAAGTCTTAGAGATCTATTTTCTAGATACCAGCAAACTAATTCAGGAGTTTGTTTTTTCTTTTGGGTCACACCCGGCAATGTTTGGGGGTTTCTCCTGGCTCTGCACTCAGGAATTACTCCTGGCGGTGCTTGGGGATGCTGGGGATCGAACCCCGGTCGGCATGGGCCGGATGCATGCAAGACAAACAACCTACCGGCTGGGCTATTGCTCCGGCCCCCATAATTCTGGAGTTTTTATAGAAAGACAGAATGCCAAGACAATTAACACAATACTGAAGTAAAACAAATACAAGAGTTGGAGAAGTTATACAATCTGATTTCAATACATGCTCAGAAGTAATATTGATCAGCTCAGTGCAGAATATACTCCCTGATCAGAGAAATAAAATATAAAACACAGAAATATATTGATAATTTGTCAACAAATTCCTTTGATAATTGGGCTTACATCCATAAACAAAAAGTGATTCCACTCACAGAACTTTGATTATTTTCTACAAGTTAACTCAAAATTAATATAAAATACACTTGTATAGCTGCTGGATCATAGCCTAAGTTGAATAGCTAATTGTATATTTGCTTTGTATTCTACAATGATCTCTTCTTTATAGTTTACAAGATTTTTTTAACTTTCCATATTTTATCAGTACTAACATATACCAAATTTTATGTTTTAATTTCTCTAGCAATGACTTATATAATAACCATACTATGTTCTGATTTAAACACTGGTAGCTTTTTTTTCTAAATAATATATAAAATATTGACTTGCCTTAAAATTAATACTCTTAGATTTTGTAAGCAGGGCAGTTTTTACAAAGCTTCTTTCTATCCATGTGATTCATCAACTGTACATTTCTTCAGTTTATGAAATGGTGAGTTCTATGTCTAAAATCCCACATCCAACTATATGTGTAAGTGTTGTGTGCAGAGACAGCTATCCTGGGAAAGCACACTGAGAATTGATGAAAGGAACACAGAAATGAAGCAGACAGAAACGGTGAGCTCTGCTGGGCATTTCTGGTCTCCTGCAGAAGCAGGCAGCCTGCACAATGGAGAGAGAGTATCCAAGTGTAAAATCAGTCAAATGGAGATAAATTGGTGGAAAGAGTTTCCACAATAGTGTACCCTGTGACTCTTCCCAATGCAAAGATTTTAAAGGCAATTTGTTTACCAGGCAGACCCAGGGAATTATCAGGTCATGCAGGGCCAGGGAGCTCAGCAGCACACAGTTCTCTTTTGCAAAGGTGCTTCTTGTCTGTTACAATGAGCCTGGTGCATTAACACATCTCCCGAAGAAAACACACTCACATCCTACTCCATTCCTTTAAAGACCAGGGAGAGTATTAGAACAACTTCAAAGAAGGGATACTGGATCATCAGCATAATCTTGTTTACTCTCCTTAACAAGAAGATGTTCAAAGAAGTTTATTATTTGCATTAGTTTCCCTTTCGTAGATATCACTATCTTCAAAGAGCTGCAGCAACTGGAGCAAACAGAAGAAATGGAAGGACTTTTCCTGGGGCTTTGGTTTCGTGTATCTGTGGTTCTGGGATAAGGTTCTCAAACTTTCTGTCTGAGGCTTAAATTTGCTTTGTAACTTTTAAATCAGACGGCAGCATTTTGGTTAAGAATGTCTCGGGAATGAGAGCAACCCCTTGAATCCTGGCTCCAACACCTAGTAGGTTCAAGTATCCTCATGTTGTGACAGTCCCACAGTATTGTGGCAAGGATTAACTATGATCTTTCTGGTAAGGTGTTTTTGCACAGAGCCCTCATATAGTAAGCACCTAATAAACATCAGCATCATTATCTTTATTCATTGTCTTAAGAGAGCAATGAGGTGGGGACATTAACTTCTTATACTTTTAAAAAATTAATTTGCTTGTCACAGTGATTAGGTGCAAAAGAAAAAGTCTGGTATATTGCCAACACTTTCTTTTAGTGTTCAATTTCTCTTTTCTAGAAATAGGAGTAGAAAGAGTAGGGGAAATGTCATTTGGCAGATAACCTTCCCTCCTTCAGTTTTGTTTTATTGTTATTGTTTTCCTTCAGGCATCACATCAAAAACTTGGAGAAAATTATTCTATAACATTTCTTAACTCCAAAAAATTAAAACCACATTTCTCTGTCTGTGGCCTCTGACTTCTGCGAGCAGATGGCTTTGGCAGAGCTCCCTCAATACACACCAGGATCAGGCATTCTCTTCCCTCCACTGATCACTGTGACACAGCAGTGACACAGCAGCTGAGGGGAAGCAGAGAACTGAGGACCAATGTGTACACATAGATTCATTGGAGCTGAAATAAAAATCTCACCCCTCATGCTTTCCCTTTACAAATATATAGCTGCAAATTTCTGTAAGCCAGATAATTCAAGAAAATATGAGTCAAATAAATGATAAGAATCAACTAATACATAATCACTTTGCAATCAAAAGAACACTTTAACTTCTATTTCATTATTGAGGCTTAAAAAGTAGTTATGTGAAAAACCGATTATTGTTCTAATATTTCATTTAAAAAATGAAGGGTCTCAAGGGTTCAAGATCTTTAAAACTATTTGGAAAAGTCACTTGTGTTCTTTGTTCATTGCAGTACTATTCATGATAGTCCAAATTTGGAAAGAGCCCAAGTGCCCAAAAGAGATTACTGGAGAAAGAAACTCTGGCATATGTACACAATGGAATACTACATGAATATTAAAAAGGATAAAGTCATGCAATTTTCTGCTACATAAATAGATCTGGAAAATATCATGTTGAGTAAAGTGAGGAGAGGGACTGAAGCAGAATGATCATATAAGAGAAAAAAATAAACATAGTAAGGAAATACTGAATGCCCAGAGGAAACTAAATCAGAGAACTGGTCTACAGAAAGATTACAATGGTGAGAGGATGGTGGAGGGATGATACAGGCATTAATCTGGGACTATGGTAGAGGGAAACAAAGAGCCTGGTACAGGTTGTGGTGTTGGAAAGCTGTAACATGAAAACCTACTCTTAACGGTATTGTAAATTATGGTGCCTACAATTAAAAGTATGAATCTATTATTTTTATACTTTTATATGATTATTATACTAAAATATGTATACTTTCAAAGGGAAGTCCTGAGGCATACTAATCCAAAATATGAGAGTTGAATACTGATCCAAAAAATACTGTGATCAGAATACTCTAGCTAGGACTTGAAATAACTGTTTCTCAGTCTCTGCTTTCCAAGACCTCAGGGCTTATGTTAGAAGGATGATCCATATAAAACTCCATCTCTGGGGCAGGTAGGGTGTTTGCCTTCCATGCCACTGGCCTGGTTCAATACCTGGTTCATCACATATAGTCCCCTGAGCCCCTCCAGAGTTAATTCCTGAATGCAGAGCCAGAAGCAACTTCTGAGCATCACACGCCATGACTTCCCAAACTAAAACCAAACAATCAAACAAAATCCTCCATTCTCAACTTGCCTCTACTCTGGTTTGCAAAAATATTATCAGTTATATATAAAACTTCAAAGAAAGGAAAGAAGGAAACAGAAAAGATAAAAGAGAAAGAGAGGCACTATGACATTATTTAGTTGTTTTCACTACAAGATCATCAACATATTTCCCTAAACCTAAAGCAGTTTGTTATCATGAATTATCTTTAAGTGACAGCAAGGTCTTACAACATAGTACTACATACAGAAAACCTTCATTAAACCCTTATTAGATATATCTTCTCTCTGAAAAATTTAAATTCAGACAACTGCTCAACACCGCTGTGCTGTCTTTCCCTGGAGTCCCGTGACTGCCAACTTAAGCTCCCCTTCTGTCACACAGCACACACTTTTGAGCATACAGCACACACTGTGAGCTCATGAACCATGAAATCCTCACATGTTTGGGCTTGCACTTGTGATTCTTGGACCACAGAGGTCTTCCATCATCTTCCATATAAATCCTAATATTTTTTTCTTAAGGGATGGAGAACTTCAGAGAAAGTTCAACCGTGCTAAGCACATGTTTTGAGTGTTGGGAGACCCAGATTCAGTTCAGACACTGCGTAGGGTGTCCCAACCAGCACTGTTTGGTAATGACCTTTTGAGCACAGAACAAGAGTACCTCTAGGAAAAGTTGATGGTGGCCTCCAAATAAATTAAATTAAATTAATTAAAATGGGATCAAGGAGAGCTAAAAAGCTTCATGAAAGAGGAAGTATAGTTGGACCTAGAAAATGTGTGTATATGTGTGTGGGTGTGTGTGGGGGGGGGTGGTGTGCACGTGCACACCCACATGGCATGTAGGTGAATGCACTGGAGCGATTTTAAGGAGACATCAAATATTATCATGTGGTAGGTGAAACTTAGCTGTCAGGAGGGTTATAACTTCCTATAATCAAGATAAGTGAGACAAGTAAGGCAAGTTTAAGATGAAAAATGCAGAACTTACCATGACTAGGAGGTGAAGAGTCTCATATCTAGAAAAGGCATGTGAGGTGGTGAGATATTGAGGCTCTTACCCACACCTATCTCTGTTCTTCTAGTTACCCTGATCAGTGAACAGAGGTAGATCTTACTTGGCGCTGGCACTTGAATTTTTGAAGAATATGGCACAAAAATGTGCCTGCTCAGCATCATGGAATGACATGTTTTTCCCTTTAAGATTACGGGAAAGATGGGTACTTAGGTGAATGTTCTAGAATTGTGGTAATTGGGATGCTCAGCAATTGTTCTGGTATCCAGTCAAAGACCCCTCTGTACCATGGCTGTCTTTTAGATTATCTGGGTGATTCTAACATCTCAATCACTGATGATGTGAAAAAAACACTAGGAGGTAAGTCACATATTTGTGGGTTCTTAGCATTTCGATGGTTTGGCTGTTGGACAGGTTTTTATTAAACCCAGATCTACACACACATGGATGCAAATAGTTCTGAAAACAATTTTTCTGAGCATTAAAAGGTATTCTAGTCTGGCACTTCAGGTTGTTCTTATCCTGCTTGTGGGAAGGGAAGAAGGAAAGTGATTGAACTCTCAGTTCACTAAAGGCAATAACTCAGTCATTTGGAACTTCATGTGTTAACCAGTGGTATTGCTGTACTCAGAATCACTTTGATCTCACACATTTTTTGGAAAATTTAACACAGAAGAATCTATTATAGACATTAATTTCTAGGGAATTCAATAGATTTACCATATTATGGAAGTTCTACATTATGTACTTTCTCCAAATTTGGAACATAGCACATGAAATGCTTCAGAAGCATGTAAAATGCTTCTGAAGTTCTGTAAATCACAGATAAACTAGTGAATGATCTAATGCAGAGGGACCTGTGTTCCACTATGGTTTCTTCACTGTGATGACTGTGGTTCCCCACAGGAGGTCCCCTAAGAAGTAGCACAATTATTTCAGTCCTTTTCAGGTTAAGTCTTGGGTCACAGACCAGCACTGAAATTAAATCCCTGTAGTGATTTTGCTTCTCTTTCTGAGGGATACTATAGGAGCATTTCCATAGAGACAGTATGATAATCTGTAGGAAGGAAAACAGTAGGGAAACAGGATGGAGAATTGCCCAGATTTACACATTGCTGAGCAGGGATACATGGAAGAGCACAGTTTTCTGGAAATGGGGTGACCCGTCCCACTGAGGGGAATTTTCCCTTGAATTAAATATGTTAGAATAAAAAACAGCTGGGACAATTGCACCTCCTCTACCTTAATCATCCCTTGTTGAGCTTTTCTGAATTTATCTATAATTCAACTGCTGAATACATTTTTCTATGTATTTTGTGGAACATGCATTGTTTTGTGGGTCCACGGTTATAGTTCACAAGTACTCATGTTGACTCTTACTCTGTTCCCATAATAACAAACACTTAAGTGGAATAACACCTAGTGACGAAATTTAACTTTTCAAAAAGGTTGACCTAGGAATTACTTCTTTGAAGAAATAGCCAAAGCTGAAAATTCAATTGAACTCTGCCCTGACTAGGACATCCCACGATTGGGCAGTGGGGTCAAGTTAGATAGAGCCTTTCTTTACTCTCTTCTGGGTGGGTACACATTTATTTATCTAGGTCTTCTAAAGACATAACTCCTTATATAATAAGGCAAGAACAATTCAGGACAAGGCAAGGGCTGACGTGAGTGCCTACCATGTAGGGAGGGGAGGGCTTGCTGCAGGGACAGGTAATGTGAGTAGATTTTGGGGAAGAGGGAACAAGATGTGGAAGGCAAGGTGGGAAACAGCAATCTCTATTTTAGGGTGTGGAAAAGAAGAAAACCTGCAAGGGTAAATACAACAGGAAGTAGAAGTTCATTTGGGAGAGCAACATCTAAACCAAGGACACATTTGGTCATTTGACAGAAGAGTGATTTGAACTCAAGTATTTAAACCACAATAAAATAAATGTTTTCCACCAAGTTGTATGGGCATAATTTTTGGACATTTTTTACATACTTGGGAAATCATGAGGTATAATCGCATTTCTTTCTATCTTCCTTTGAGTTTTTTAAAGTATTACTCATTTGTCCATTGGCCAGAAAGGATTCTTTCATGATGAGCACTAATTTAAAACTCCAATGAAAAAATCTGTTGTTTTTTTTCCTTTAATAATGATTTATTTTAAACACCATGGTTTACAAAGTACAAACTTTTTTCACAATGCAGTTGCTAGAAAAATTCATCATTCAGCACCAATCCCACCACCAGTGTACCCCCCCCCCACACCAGAGACCCGCATTTCCTACCCACCCTCCATCCACCTCCCAATGCCTGCTCACTTAGCCAGCATCAATTATGTTGAACTTTACAGCTCATATAAGGGAATGGTAATAATAAAAGTCATGCCTTTTTTTTTTCCCATAGGTTGGTGTGTGGGAGTCTGGCCAGTTTCTGTTCTTGGATTCACTTTCTGGGTTTCCAGAACACAGTGGTTTTCTACTAACAATCCCAGACACACCACCACTACAGCTACTGACAACACTTACTTCACACTTATCACAATGTCTATTTGAACTTTTCCTATTCATATACTGAGTAATCCATTCTATATTGGTTGTTGGAGCTACTTTTCTTTTTTTGTTATAAGTATTTTATTATACCACTGTGAAATATACAATTACAAAGATGTTCATATTTGAGTTTTGGTCATACAGTGTTCCCTGCACCCATCCCTCCACCTAGCGCCCATCTCCCACCCACCAACGTCCCCGGTTCCCTCCCTCCTCCCCAGCCCGCCTCCATGGCAGGTTCTTTTATTTCTTTCCCTTTCTCTCTATCTCTTTCTCTTTTTCTTCCCCTTCCAGATTTGCGGATTACAGACATACATTAAAGGGTTGTCATGTGTATCTTTTTGCCTGTGTTTAATGTAGAGCTACTTTTCTAAATACGGTCGATGAACATGGTATTAGACAAAAGTCAATGGAGATCCTCAAATCTCCGTTGTGCCATTTGAATCCCCTGTATAGGAAATTATCAAGGTGGTCCCCCAGACCACACATTGTGCTCACATACTTCTTTTCTAGAAAATGTGATGAGATATCTGTTAAATGAATATAGTAGGTTTTTGAGATAATATGCGGGTGCAGAGCACCTGTACATCATGGGGGCGAGATGGGGGCTCTGTCGAGCTGTGGAGTCTGGACCTGAAAGTGGCTACAGTTGTGATGTGTGAGGTTTCCCCTGTCTCTGAGAGTCTGTCCAGGATGTGTAAGTGAGGACCAGAACTTGCCCCTTCCAGGACACCTCATTCACCTAGCACAAGCTGAGCCGGCAGCAGCTCAGCCCTGTGCCTCTTGCTGGTTCCAAGCTGGTCGCAGTTCTGAGCAATCTGTTGTATTTACTTTTCTTATAGGTCTGAGGAAGATTTTAGAATACACACACACACACACACAGTGTGCCTATTTTTAATTTATACGACTCCTTTGCCATTTGTGTATATTATAAATATTGTCTCCTACTTATTACTTTAATTTCTTAGGGTGTGTTGATAAACAAATGTTAATAATTTCAATTTAGTTTTAATCATTTTTCATATAGAGACTGTTTGGCTTTTGTTTAATTTTTTTTCTCTACTCTAATGTTTAAATTTGTTCAACTATATAGTCTTGTATTCTACCAAATATTTCCATGCTTCTTTTTCTAGGCATTTATATGACTAGTCAATCTGGAGTACATTTTAGTAATGATAAGAGGTCAAGGTGTGATTCTATCTTTGCCAACTTGGGAAATCTCTTTTAATATTCCTGTCTTTCCTCCATTAATCAGTTATACTGCATCTCTCATATACCAGTACTTTTATGTGCCAACCTCGTACTGAACTCCTTTTTTCCCTCTTCAATGATATATTTGGGAGCCAGTATGATACTGTATTTACTATAGATTAATAATAGTTCAGATGCTTTATCTGCTAGCTTTTAAAATAGTATTCTGGTTCTTCTTAGAACTTTATTTTTCCAAACAAATCTTTGATCTCTATAACCAGTTTTAAGAAAATTATTCTAGGAATTGGGACAAAAAAAGATTTAATCTATAAATTAGTTTTTAGACATCTGAGACTATCATTTGTTTAATTGTTCTATTTATTCTTATTATCTATAACAATTCAGCATGGTTTACAATCATTTAGAACAGTTTAGAAATGTATACCATTTGTTAGGACTTACTGTTGCTTTCCTTAGCAGCTTAAATGACATTGCCTTTATACTAAATGTTAGTGATTGATAAAGATATTTTAAACTTTTATATAAAATAATAGCAGAAGATGACTCACAGTGCTGGAACTTGTGCTCTGTATATGAGCTTTAGGCTTGATTCTTGGTACTACCTGATCCACTATACCTGGGGCCAGCCCTGCTCTGGAGTCTACTCAATGCCCTCTGGACATGGGAAAACTAGATTGTATCTATCATTTATAATAATTTACATATTTTCTTTTAATTTTTCAATGTATAAGAATTGAGACTCTTAGATATGGGGCAGAGCTGCTTGCCTCTCCCTGTGCTCAGAAGCTCGTAGGCGCCTGGGAGGCATGGTGGGTTCTAGCCCTGGCCTGCCACCCCAATCAGGGAGCCTCACAACAAGCCAGACACCCCTACTCCATGGGGGCCGCCATTTTCTACATCCAGACTTCCCTCTGCGTCACAACTCAACCCAGCAGACTAGATTATCACAGCCTGGATCATCAACACCCACCCCTGCAGCATTTTTTTTTAATCCGCCCAGGTATGCTAAACCAGAGACTCTCAGACATGGGCAGAGCTGCTACTGCTCTCCCTGTGCCTAGCAGCTGGGCGCCTGGGAGGTCATGGGGTTGTCAGCCCTGGCCTGCCACCCCAGCAGAGCCTCACAACAAGCCAGACACCCCCTACTCCATAGGGACCGCCATTTCCACATCTGGACTTTCCTCTTGTCACAACTCCACCCAGGAGACCAGACTATCAGAGCCTGGATCATCGACTCGCCACCCTGCAGCAGTTTTTTTTCAATCCAGCCCAGGGGGGGTGCTGAACCAGACTCTCAGACATGGGGAAGAGCTGCTATTTGCTCTCCCTGTGCCCAGCTGCTCATGAGGCGCCTGGGAGGCATGGCAGGTTCTAGCCCTGGCCTGTCACCCCAGCAGAGGTTCACAACAAGCCAGACAATCCCTCCTACTCCCATAGGGACTGCCATTTTCACATCCGGACTTCCCTCTCATCACAACTCCACCAGAAGACCAGACTATAAGAGCCCGGCACGGAGGCCGCTAACGGCCGTGCAGTCCACAATGAATGCTTTATTTAGAGGTGACTACAAGAGTATGCCACCACGGCAAGCCTGGCAAGCTGCTCGTGTCGTATTTGATATGCCAAATACCAGTGACATTTATATTAGGTCATTCCGTGACCTAATATAATGGTTTGAGGCTCTCTATGTTCCTGGAGCAAGCAGATGCCTTTGGGTTCTACTAGCATGAGACAGGACATATGGAGTATTACTGGTGCCCACTCTGGCAAATAGATGATGAGCGGG